>PVHP010035060.1:0-18609 GCA_004024765.1 Zapus hudsonius | reverse complement strand
GTCCATACTAAAACATTTTAACATACTAAAAGGAAACTGGGTGTGGTGGCCCATGCCCATAATCCCACCACTCAGAAGAATGAGGCCACAGTGAGTTCCACAACAGCCAGGGCTAGAGTGAGACAGAATATATATATATATATATATATATATATATATATGTGTGTGTGTGTGTGTGTGTGTGTGTGTGTGTGTTTGCCTTCTCCACATTCAAAAGATAATCTCACAATGTGTAGATTTCTGACCTTTTTAGGTGAGGTCAGCACCAAAGCTGCTGCAATGAGTATGAAGGATTTGGCCAATATAAAGTCTCTTTAAGTAAAAAAGTAATCGTCTGACATGATTTCAGCTCCTGAGTCAACGCTGACCCCTGAATTCTGACTGTCCTAAGGCTGTTGACTTCCCAGTAAGTTACAAGTGGGCCAAAGCCAAACAACAAATGAACTGGCCCCAGATTCTGTGACATACAAAATATACCTACTAATCCTCATGGTGTGACTCACCAGATAAAAACCCTTGGATGGGACTTAAAAAGTCAATCTCTCTCTCACCCACTCTATATTTTTTTTTTTGGTTTTCCGAGGTAGGGTCTCGCTCTAGTCCAGGCTGACCTGGAATTCACTCTGTAGTCTCAGGGTGGCCTTGAACTCACGGCGATCCTCCTACCTCTGCCTCCCAAGTGCTGGGATTAAAGGCGTGCGCCACCACGCCCGGCCCACTCTATATATTTTTATAAATATATATTTATTGTCCATAATAAGTTACATTATTTAGTGGGCAAACAATGAGTTGTTATCCCCAATTCCCCAATGCCCCTCCTCCCCATCCCCAATCAGCTGGATATCCTCCATGGGCCATCTGGATCAGTCCTTGTGGCAGGGGACCATGGATAGCCTAGTACTCAGCCCAGTTTTCCTGGCCCAAGAGTGTTATTACTGAGGGGTGCCATGCCTCTGGATAGTCTCTCCCACCACGGCTCTCACAATCTTTCCGCCTCTTTCCTTTTTTTATTTGAGAGAGGGAGAGATTAGGCACACTAGGGCCTCCAACCACTGCAAATGAACTCCAGACACATGCACCACCTTGTGCATCTGGCTTTATATGGGTACCGGGGAATTGAACTCCAGTCTTTTTGCTCTGCAGGCAAACACCTTAATTGCTAAGCCATCTCTCCAGCCCTCCATTCTTCTCTTGATTTTCCCCATCACACTATCAACCCACACACTATATTTTACTTTTCTGTCCTTCCTTTCACCAGAATATACATTCCAAATCTTCTCAACTTTTTAGTTGTACAATGAAAAAAAATAACTCCTCACAGGATTTTTTTTTTTTTTTTTTTTTTTTTTTTTGGTTTTTCGAGGCAGGGTCTCCCTCTAGCCCAGGCTGACCTGGAATTCACTGTGTAGTCTCAGGGTGGCCTTGAACTCATGGTGATCCTCTGTCTCCCGAGTGCTGGGATTAAAGGCGTGCGCCACCATGCCCGGCTAGGATTTTTTTTTTTTTTAAAAAAGAAATAACAATTAGTGCTGGGTTTGGTGGCGCACACCTTTAATCCCAGCACTCTCGGGAGGCAGAGGTAGGAGGATCACCATGAGTTCGAGGCCACCCTGAGACTACATAGTGAATTCCAGGTCAGCCTGGGCTAGAGTGAGACCCTACCTCGAAAAACCAAAAAAAAAAGAAATAACACTTGGTTGGGTATTGTGGTGCACACCTTTAATTCCAACACATGGGAGGCAGAGGTAGGAAGATTGCTGTTGAGTTTGAGGCCAGCCTGGAACTAGAGTGAATTCCAGATCAGCTTGGGCTGGAGCGAGACCCTGCCTCAAAAACAAACAAATAAACCCCATATTATATAAGCTCCATGAAGTCAGAGACTTTCTGAGGTCTTGCTTACTGCTATACTCCTAGTGTCTAGAATAGTTCCTGTCACAATACATGCTCCAAAAAATATATTTTTTAAATTAATTAATTAATTTTTTGTTTTCCGAGGTAGGGTCTCACTCTAGCCCAGGCTGACCTGGAATTCACTATGTAGTCTCAGGGTGGTCTTGAACTCACAGCAATCCTCCTACCTCTGCCTCGCAAGTGCTGGGATTAAAGGCGTGCGCAACCACATCCAGCCCAAATGCAAATTTAAGAAAGACTAGGGCCCTGTATGGTATCCATTTCACTCAACTCCGGAGGAGATGGGCACCTTTGGCCAAGTTTACCTGAAACAACCTCAATGCCTATACCTTCTTCAGAGTGCACACAGATCTAGATTGGTACATCACCTTCATTGAAGTAGATCTGCAAGGTTTAACCTCTTCTCCAATGAAGGTTCAGAAAGCTAGCTGATATTCTTTGCTTCATAGATCAGTGAAAAAAATAAGACATGAACACACATGCAATTTCTAAGTTGGTGGCTATTGCAGGGTGTAATGCCAAGAAAAATTTGGGAGCTGAAGAACATGAAGAAAAACGGTCTCTCCTCAAATCTGAAGACACTTGAACTTCCTTGTCATAGGACCCAAGAAGAGAAGGTATTTCACCACAAAAGTTATACCTATTTACTTTGAGCAAGGCACAGACCAGTGACCAGTGCACACATTTCAGGCGCCTGGGGATGTAGCCAATTGGTAGAGTGCTTGCCTAGAATACAGGAAACCCTGAGTTTGATACCCAGCACTGGGTGTGATGGTACATTAATCCCAGCACTTG
Organism: Zapus hudsonius; assembly: GCA_004024765.1. Classification (NCBI taxonomy): domain Eukaryota; kingdom Metazoa; phylum Chordata; class Mammalia; order Rodentia; family Dipodidae; genus Zapus; species Zapus hudsonius. The sequence goes on along the minus strand of PVHP010035060.1, from coordinate 15,903 downwards.
AGCCATACAAGCAGAAGGATCAGAAGTTCAAGGTCATTCTTGGCTACATAGTGAGTTTGGGGTCATTTTGGGATACAGAAGACCTTGTCTCAAACCAAACACTAAGAATATTCTCAAGGCCCTGGGTGTGGGTGAGAGACAACAAGAAAGACATTCAATTCCCATCTCTATTTCCTCACCGTTTTGTATCGAAGCAGACATTCTGTGAAATCATCATACTCGATGTTACACTCTTTCTTGGCCCGGGTGAGACCAATCCCGTGTGCACATTCTATCCATTCTTTTTCAAAAGCGTGGCATCGTGAGGGAGTCTTGTAGGGCTGCTCAGTACTTTGGGTTGTGAGGTGCTTATCGAGGCTAATGCCCAGCCTTTTCTGCAGGTCAATGAAAGGCATGGCTGCAAGGAAAAATAAGATGGTAAGAATGCAGCAAGAGCACAATCAAGCAGACATTTCTAAGATAAAAAACGAGTTAGTCATGACAAGCCCTCCAGAAAGTCCTATTCTCCCAACTTCTCATCAAACTTTTGTTTTGTTTTGTTTTTCCAGGTAGGGTCTCACTCTAGCTCAGGCTGACCTGGAATTCACTGTGTAGTCTCAGGGTGGCCTTGAACTCATGGTGACCCTCCTACCTCTGCCTCCCAAGTGCAGAGTGCTGGGATTAAAGGCGTGCGCCACCACGCCCAGCACTAACTAACTTTTTAATTAGGTTCTCCCAGTTTACTAGAGATCAGCACTTTGGGGCTTTCACAACTCAAGGAAGAGAGAACCAGAACTAGAGAACAATGTATATTTATAAGGACTTTTAAAATATTTTATTTGCGGGTTGGAGAGATGGCTCAGCAGTTAAGGCACTTGCCTCCAGTGCCTAAGGCCCTGGGTTCAATTCTCCAGTACCCACATAAGCCAGACCCACAAGGTGGTGGCCCTGGTGCACGCGCTCTCTCTCTGTATCTGCTTGAAAATGAATAAAATATAAAAAATAAAATATTAAACAAATATTTGATTTGCAAACAGAGAGGGAGTGAGAGGGGGAGAAAGAAAGAGTATGCCAAGGCCTGCTGCCGCTGCAAGCTAACTCCAGAAGCATGCGCAACTTTGTGCACCTGGCTTTATGTGGTGCTGAGGAATGGAACTCAGGCTGTCAGGCTTCACAAGCAAGTGCCTTTAATGGTTGAGCCATCTCTCCAGTCCCTATAAGGACATTTTGGAAAAACTATGTCTTGACTACAAGAACCCAATTCTTTAAAGTGGAGCTGAAGGGCTGGAGAGATGGCTCAGCAGTTAAGGCACTTGCCTCCAGTACCTAAGGCCCCTGGTTCAATTCCCCAGTGCCCACATAGGCCAGACCCACAAGGTGGTGGCCTTGGTGCTCTCTCTCTCTCTCTCTCTCTCTCTCTCTCTCTCTCTCTCTCTCTCTGCTTGAAAATGAATAAATAAAATTAAAAATAAATAAATAAAGTGGAGCTGAAGAAAACAGTAAGTACAAGCATTTCTTTACATGGCTCTGTCCATTCTTCCCAGGCCAACCTCGAGGACGCTTCTACGAAGTACTCCTGAATCTGGTTTCCCTCCTTTGATCCCCTGAGCAGACTCAACTTCCATGAGAGAAGAGCCTTGGCTCATCACTGGAACGAGCTGCTGTTTACGTGTACATCTTATCTTCCCTTCTGGACAATGAGAGTTCTGAGGACAGAACACAGGCGAAGTAATGCTAAGAAACAAACTGCAATGTAAACATGCAACAATAAAGAAATGGGTAAGTCAGGCATGGTGTTGCATGTCTTTAATCCCAGCACTCAGAAGGCAGAGGCAGGGGGATTGCTGTGAGTTCAAGGCCACCCTGAGACTACATAGTGAATTCCAGGTCAGCCTGGGCTAGAGTGAGACCCTGCCTCAAAACAAACAATAAAAAAAAAAAAACTGAAAAGGGGCTGGGGTGATAGGTTAATAGTGTTGCTCGTAGAGCCTGTCAGCCAGGGTTCGATTCCACAGTACCCAGGAAAAGCCAGCTCATCTGCAGTGGCAAAAGGCCCTGGCATGCTCATTCTCAGGGGCAGGAGACCCGAGTTCGATTCCTCAGTACTATGTAAAGCCAGATGCACAAAGTGGCGCACGCATCTGGAGCCCCCTGCCCGGGCTGGGAAGCCCCTGGTGTGCCCATTCTCTTGGCAATCTTCCATTTCTTTCTGCTAGCTCACAAACAAATATAAATACCCGCAGAGAAGTACAGGTGCACACACAAGCACGTCCACAGAACCGGGAATAGATGGTGCCGGGGTAAATTCAAATTTTAAGTTTCTTCCCATTCTTTCGTTTTCTGGGCTGGGGGAGCTCCCAACTCGAAGGGAAGGAACCGGGGTGGGCTTCGGAGGGGACTCCCCAGGAGGAGGAGGGGGCTCTGGGTGCCAGGTCAGGCCCCAAGGCCAAAGCCCCCGGGACGCGAGCCCGGGAGAGGGGACACCCCAAGCAGAGGAAAGGCGTCCAGGCCACCTCGGAGGGTCGCTCTTTAAGTGCCGTACAGAAACCGCGCCTACCGTGGACCCGCGGTGCCCTTGTCCCCGGCTGGACCCAACTTCGCGAAGTCCCGGCCTACAGGCGGCGCAGACGGGAGCCTGCCGCAAAGCACGCCCGCCGCAAAGCACGCCCGCCGCGCGACGTTCGCAGCGCGACGCTGGGAGCCGACCTGCGCGTCGGCTCGCCAGTCCCACGGATCTGCGCCTGCGCAGCCGGCTGCCTCGCCTCCCGAGGGGGGACAGCGAGTCCGTAGGCGCTCGTAGCCCAGCTCTGCAGGTCGGTTTATGGAGAGCGTCTTCCCGGCACTCAGGGAGCGCGGGCTTCCCGGTCGAGGTCGGAGGATGGCTGTGAGTTTGAGGACAGCCTGGGACGACCAGAGCGAGTCCCATGTCAGCCTGGACTAACGCGAGACCCTATCGTGGAAAAACCAAAACTTTGAAAAATTAGGTTTACTGATAGATTACTACCATGTCCTGACTCCTTTGTATCGGATCCTCTGGAGTGGTGTGTGCGGTGGTGCAGGGTGGCGGTGGGAGGAAGGGGTCAGGCGTGTTCGTAATGATACCGCAGGGGTGTGGGAAGGAAAAAACATTTTTAGCCAGTCGTGGTGGTCACCCGAGGGGTCCCATTCCATCGCTCTTCTGCCCTTTGTTTTTGTATTGTTTTCCAGGTTCTCTCTCTAGTCCAGGCTGACCTCGAACTCATGGTGATCCTCCTACTTAAAGGTGTGGCCACCACCCAGGGGTCTGTCCTGTTTTTTTTTTTTTTTTGTTTTGTTTTGTTTTTTCGAGGTAGGGTCTCAATCTGGCCCAGGCTGACCTGGAATTCACTCTGTAGTCTCAGGGTGGACTTGATGCCCTGTTTTTATTTTTATTTTATTCTTTGAGCACAAGTGTCTTTTATTTATTTAAGAGAGAATGAAAATATATGGGTGTTCCAGGGCCTTCTGCTTCAGATGAACTCCATATGCACCACTTTGTGTGCCTGGCTTTAGGTGGATACTAGGGAATTGAACCTCTGGCCATTAGGCATTGCAAGTAGCCATCGCCTCCACCCAGCCCGAGTATCTTTATATATATATATATATATATATATATATATATATATATATATATATATATATATATATATAATTTATTCATTTTCAAGCAGAGAGAGAGAGAGAGAGAGAATGCACCAGGGTTACCACCTTGTGGTCTGACCTATGTGGGTCCTGGGGAATTGAACCCAGGGCCTTAGGCACTGGAGGCAAGTGCCTCAACCACTGAGCATCTCTCCAGCCCAGCCTGAGTATCGTTATTGATCCTGGGGCTCTCAAGACTTCAATGATTACTCGAGTTTCTGCTCCTCAGAGAAACTGGGGTCACAAGCATGTACAGCCATGCCCCCCTGTTTAAAGGGATCTAGAGATTTGAACTCTGGTGGTCTCAGGCCAGGCCCTCATGCTTTCAACACTCCTAACCACTGAGTCATCTCTCTAGCCTCTTATTTTACTTTTTAATTTTTTTTTTGGTTTTTCAAGGCAGGGTCTTATTCTAGTCCAGGCTGATTTGGAATTCATTCTGTAGCTCAGGCTGGTCTCTAACTCCTGGCAATCCTCCAACGGAGACAGAATACGAGAAAGCTTATTTAGGCGTGTTTCAGCCAGGGATTGAGGCCCAGAGGGAACTAAGAGGTGCCAATACACCTAATACCTCACCCTGGCACAGCATGAAAACTCCTAACTTGGATTAGAAGGCGTCTGACACTGATCTACACCGCCCCCTGCTGTCCACAGTTGAACATGCAACAACCCCAGTCCCTATAGTCCAGGCTAACCTGAAATTCACTATGTAGTCTCAGGCTGGCCTCGAACTCACGGCAATCCTCCTACCTTTGCCTCCCGAATGCTGGGATTAAAGGCGTGCGCCACCACGCCCGACTATTCTGTTAATTTTTGACCCTGTATACTCCACTGCTGTTTGTGGTGTGGGTTTTTTTTTTTTGTTTTTGTTTTTTCAAGGTAGGGTCTTGCTCTAGCGGAGGCTGACCTGGAATTTACTCTGTAGTCTCAGGGTGGCCTCAAACTCATGAAGATCCTCCTCCTACTCTGCCTCTCACCATGCCCAGCTTCAATTGCTCATTTGCAGTCACCTGCTCATTGACAATCACCTCACACTCAAAATGGTCCTGAGACTATTTACCTGGGTTCTCTGGACCACTCTCCAAGGCCTAAAAGTTTACAAGAATAGGAACCTAAAGGTCTCCAGTGTGCCTACTTCCCCTTAACGTCTTGCTTTTATTTTTTCTCCCCAGTATTTCCTTTCAGAACTGTCTTCCTGTACTCCATCAAGCGCTTTTCAGGGTGCCTTAGAATAGTCCCAATAGAGTTTCCCAATCGCCACACCCAACGACCCCAATCAGCTTGAAGAAGCCAGATTGGTCTCCACCCTAATTCCCTAACGGCAATTATGATTACTTTTTCGGAGGGGGATAGAGGCAGTTTAGGGTGACTGGCCCTCGAAAGCAAACAACAGGAATGTCTTTGGGACTGCCCTTGCAGTCTCCACTCTGCTAAAGATCAGAGAAAAGGCTTCTCCTTATCTCTTGTTCCCTAGATCAGTTTTTCTATAAAGAACCTGAGCCCCTCCCTGGGAAGGAGCACTCCTGGAAGGTTTTTGTTGTTGTTGTCTACTCCTGGAAGGTTTAAATCTGATCCTGACTTTGTGATTGATTGAGCTCAGCCCCCATTCAGAATCTCTAAATGACCCCAATTTGGTTCATAGGGCTTTATCCCATCTTACCTCCCTCATAGCAATTCTGTCTCGCTCTAGCTCAGGTTGACCCGGAATTCACTATGTCTCTCAGGGCGGCCTCAAACCCAGGGCTATCCTCCTACCTGAGCCTCCAGAGTGCTGATTCTAAAGGTATGTGCCACCAGGCCTGGCTCTTTTCTCTTAACCTAAAGTCTCTCTAAACCTTACAAAAATAGTTCAAGGTTGGGCAGGGCTTGGTAGGAGGATTTGAGTTGGGGGGGGGAGTTCAAGGTCACCCTCAGCTACATAACACAAGAGACCTAGTCTCAAAAAGTACTCCCTTCACCTTGGCATATGGAGCTGTCTCTTTAATTAGGCTTCCTAATTAAATTCCTGTCATGGTGTGATGACATGAAAGCAGTCCCATATAACCGACATACATTCTCATTATAAATGAACACATTGGAGTCTGGTTTTATACATCAATACAGCTTTGTGAGACAGTCAGCATTCTAGAGAGAAGTAAGCTAACTGCAGGGAACCTGCCAGGGCAGCTGAGGAGCTGTCCATAGGAAACCCCTATTTCCTGTCTAGAGGTACGGAACTCTTAACAAGGCAGGGGATTTATTGTACCTCTAGCCTATGAAGATCAAGAACTGCAACTCTGGCTGTAAAGACAACCTACAGAAGGGTTAAAAGCATTTGATCTGGGCGTTAAGTGTTAAGGAGAGGTTCAGGCTAGTGCAGTTGGGAGTACTTCAGTTAGTCACTCATCATTTAAGAGACAATAATCAAGGTAGATACAAAGAGCTCAGTGTAGTGGAAGAGTCAGACACATAAGTGCATTATATATTATAAAAGCATAAAGTGCTACAATGAGGTATTGTGCAAGCAGAAACTTCAGAGGTCTATTTCTTATAGTCCAATTACCAAGTTACTATCATTTTATTTTCCTTATTTTTAAATTTTGGGTTGTTAACTAGTTTGCCTGTCATGACTTACAAGAACAGTTTTGTCTGCCCAGTTCAATGATATATTCTGAATTCTGGGCATGGTGGCACATGCCAGTAACCCTAGACTTGGGAGGCAGAGGCAGGAAAAATCAGGAGCAGAAAAGTTATCTTCAGATACATAGTGAGTTTGGGACCAGCCTGGGCTACATGAGACCCTGTCTCAAATCAACTAGGAAGACGACTTAGTGGTTAAAGGTGCTTGCTTGTGAAGCTTGCAGGCTGGGGTTCAATTCCCAAGCCATCCATGCAAACTGGATACAAAAAGTGGCACATGCCAGGGCTGGAGAGATGGCTTAATGGTTAAAGGTACTTGCTTACAAAGCCTGACAGCAGGAGATTGATTCCCAATAAAGCCAGATGCACAAGTGTCGCATATGTCTGGAGTTCATTTGCAGTGGCAAAAGGCCCTTGTGTGCTCATTCTCTCTACTTGCAAGTAAGATTTTAAAAAAATACTTAGGCTGGGCATGGTGGCGCACACCTTTAATACCGGCACTCAGGAGGCATAGGTAGGACTAAATTCCATGTCAGCCTGGGCTAGAGCAAGACTCCCACAAACAAAACAAAATTTAAGGTAAGTTGCATGTTAGAGTTAGCTTTCAAGAACTATGAGCTGCAGGTGCACGCACCTCTTTGTGTCTGGCTTTTGGTAGACTTGATGGCCCCACAGATCCCCTTTCCTTGTTTCAGTGCCACCATCCCACTCTAAATTTGCTCCCATTGTAATCCTGCTACGCTCCTCTTCCAGGCGAGGTGACTACCCTAGAAAGAGGGAAAAGGGCTGGAGAGAAGGCTCAGCAGTGAAGGTGCTTGCCTGAAAAGCTTAATGACCCGGGTTCAATTCCCCAGAACTCATGTAAATCCAGATACACAAAGAGGCACATACATCTGGCCTTTGTTTACAGTGGCTAGAGGCCCTGGTGCTCCAATTCTCTCTCTTTCTCCTTGCAAATAAAAAGAAAGAAACTGCTGGGCGTGGTGGTGCACGCCTTTAATCCCAGCACTGGGGAGGCAGAGGTAGGAGGAGCTGTGAGTTCAAGGCCACCCTGAGACTACAGAGTAATTTCCAGGTCAGCCTGGGCTAGACCCTACCTCGAAAAAACAAACAAACAAACAAACAAACAAACAAACAAACAAACTGCCCTTCAAATGTGAAGTAAAAATCATTCTTTAATTATTAAAAGATTGACAGGGGCTTAAGTCTGCAGATCTTCAATGCAATGTAGAAAGGGGGAAATGGTTATAGCAGCCTCATATTAAGTTATTTGAATTAATACACTCTTACAGCATTAAGAAGGCAAGGTAAACAAATAGCTTAAGTATTTTATTTGCAACTAAGCTTGTTAACACTATATAATGAAAATGTACAAAGAATAATGTTGCAATTTTTGGTTAGATTTTAAGTCAAAGACATTCATTAAGAAGGAATCTTCAAATTGAATATTCCAGAAAATTTCCTTAAGCCATCTGATCAGAACGAGTGTCTCTGAATATCACCTTACTTTGGAAGGTATTGGCATACACTGAATTAAACTCGGAAAATTTTCAAAATAAGCCATAACTAAAAAAACTATTCTATATTCAAACTAAAACAATTTTAATAGAACTTTCCTTTCCAAAATAATAGTAAAGGAAACAAGGCATTTTGTAAAATGTGGTCCTGAATAAGTCACAGTAAAAAATAAATGTCTACTTAACTTCCACCTCCTCAAAACAGAGGCTACTTTCTGTTCCACAGCCTTGGAACCGAGGCTAAGAACAGCCTGTGGCAACTCTGGGCAGGGGGTTGCCAAGATCAAGCTCTAACAGTTGAACATGGACATGTTGTAAGAGTTCGGGGGAACCTGACCAAAGGATTCAGATTTTTAAAACCGATGCAAAGGTGAAGCGGCTCCTCCCAAGTAGCAGTGCTCCTGTGTTAGGCTCCCTCCCTCAGGGCAGGAGACCTTTTCCCTGTAGAAGTTCATGTGCAGGGATCTCTTTGATTGTATGAATGAGGTGAGCACAGACTCCACAGGGTATTTAAGGCTTGGAGTCAAAAGTATATTTCTAGCACAGCTAGGCAGAGTCCATGTGCTGATGACCTGTCTCCAGTTTGTTCTAACTTCTCACCACACATTTGTAGATTTAGGACTGCAGAGCTTCGCTATATTATCATAATCACATCTAATGTCCCTTCTAATTTTTATGATTCATATTCTGTGCCTGGAAACAGTCCCTGTATTTAACAATAATACCTACACATTAAACAATCCACTGTTACAACTTATATGGTCACAAAACATTAATGATCTCTAGACCAATCAAATGTTTTTAACCATAATTGTCGTGCATCAAATTCACAGCCAGAATCCCCAAGATCAAAAAAATTTGCACAATACAAGTAATAACTTAAAACACACATACACGCATCTGCACACACTCTCACACACACTTCTTACAGAGCTGTGCTTGGGGAAACTCCATTTGCTGAGTGCCACTGAAGGCATATTTTGCTGAACTGCTGCTCCAGGTACTTTTGTTTGGAAAATCTATCACAGTAGGGCACAGTTGTTTATTGGATGAGCAGAAAGAAAGATATGCTTGTGGCAACCAGAAAGTGTTAAGGTCTTTCAAGTTGTATAAAATGGACCTGCAGAAACATTGAAGTATTCTCAGGATGCAAAGTTGGAGCTGAAATGTGATATCAAACCAGTTGCAAAAAGTGTACAGCAGCCATCTCTTGAGGTCAAGCCTGGTACCCAGATAGGCAAGAAGGCTTCAGGATACATCTGCAAGTTAAGGGATAAAAAACAGGGTAAAATATTGAAAAACATAGTGTCATGCTTTATAAATAGTTTTTTTTTTTTTTTTGGTTTTTCAAGGTAGGGTCTCACTCTAGCCCAGGCTGACCTGGAATTCACTGTGTAGTCTCTGGGTGGCCTTGAACTCATGGTGATCCTCCTACCTCTGCCTCCTGAGTGCTGGGATTAAAGGCGTGTGCCACCACGCCCGGCTCTAGAAATATAGTTAATAGTAAACACAATAAGCAAAATGGGCATCACTTAAAAGGCATTAAAATTCAGTATTTTAAGAAACCTAGCTTGAGTTTAGTTATGCACTTGAAACCCACCCTTAACCCCCTAGAGAATTAGGAATCAATTACCTATCTTCCTAGTTTCATTCTCTACTCTCAAATATTCCTTATAAATGTCACTCAGATCTGTTCCTTTTAAGTCCAAATCTGTGGTTCTTCAACCTGGACACTGATCATCTGTAGTTGAAAAATATTTAGGGTAAAGAAATCCTGACATCTAATGAATCAACTTTCATAAATTTACAATTAGAAAACCTTTCTGTAAAAAAAGAGTAACAAGAAAAACTGATGCTAAACTGGGCGTGGTGGCGCACGCCTTTAATCCCAGCACTAGGGAGGCAGAGGTAGGAGGATCACCACAAGTTCAAGGCCACCCTGAGACTACATAGTTAATTCCAAGTCAGCCTGGGCTACAGTGAGACCGTACCTTGAAAAACAAAACAAAACAACAACAACAAAAAAAAATTGACGCTAAATTCAGGCTACGTGTAGCTTTTAATTCTGAGTGAATCAATAGCTGTACCAGCTTAGCCAAATTATTTAACATTTCTAAGTACTAAACTAAATGCACCTATAAAATGGAGCTAATGGTTACTGTGATGATTATGTACGATCTGATAAAGACATATAGAGCTTAGTTGTGCCAGGAACTAAGTATTCTGAGGTACTGTTCTCACTTTATAGGGTCTTTCTGCACTCAGAAAATAAGGTATTCCTGATCAAAATATTGTACTTCGGGGGCTAGAGATAGCTAGCTCAGAATTTAAAGGCACTTGTTTGCAAAGCCCAGGTTCAATTCACAGTACCCAATGTAAAGGCAGATGCACAAGGTACCTCATGCATCTGGAGTTCATTTGCAGTGGCATAAGACCCTAGTATGCCTAGTCTTTCTCCATCTCTCTGCTTATCTATCTATCTATCTATCTATCTGTCTGTCTGTCTGTCTGTCTGTCTACCTATCTACCTACCTATCTATCTATCTATCTATCTATCTATCTATCTATCTATCTATCTATCTATCTATCTATCTTTATTGCCGGGTACTGTGGGGTACACAGCTTTAATCCCAGCACTTGGGAGGCAGAGGTAGGAGGAGAGTAGTCATGAGTTCGAGGCCACACTGAAACTACAGTCAATTCCAGGTCAGCCTGGGTTAGAGCCAGAAGATCCTACCTGGAAAAACCAAAAAAAATTGTTTTTAGAACTCGGAAAATTCAAAGAACAACTTGGCATACTTACAGCTTGTTGGCCTTGTCCCATATCGCCGCATAATCTGATCATGTGTGAATTTCACAAACGCTTCATACTGTTCTGTGAAAGCATAGAAAACAGTACATACTCCTAACCCAGAAACTCATCCTTAGTGCCCTAGGCAGGGTAACATACTTCCCAAACAACAGGATGTCCAACTTTCTCATATCAACAAAGTGACTCCCACCTGAAGTCTGAATGTGTTGGTAAGAACACTTTCCACTCAACCACCCTTTAGGAGGCCAGGACCATATCCCAACCATCTGCTTAGCCAGCTGGCTAGTCCAAATAACCTATTAAATACCTTCATTTCTATGAAAAATTCTTAAATGAAGAGCTTGGTTTATCTCCTTTCACAAATGTAAATGAGCTTTTTCATATTATATATAAACATAGCCATCGCCAAGAGTAGGTAAATACTCACAATTTAATAATCTCTCCTTAAATAATATAACTCATTATGGACAATTAAAAAAAAAATCTCTCTTGCATTAGGCCCTATCCCCTAACCCCCACCGTAGCGTCTCACTTGAGCCCAGGCTGACCTGGCACTCATTCTGTAGTCCCAGGCTGCTCTCAAACTCACAGCAATCCTACCTCTTGCCTCTGGAATAAAGGCGCACACCACCACCCCTGGCCAAGCCCTCTTTTCCCAAGTTACTTAAATGAAGTTAATTTACATTGGATCCTACTTAAAAACAGCAACCATGGCTATTGCCTTAGCCTACCTGCTAGTTTTGTATTGAGGATTTGCTCATACTCCTCCCGGATTTTATCTTCATAGTCTTTTAAGAGCCGCTCACATATTATTCCAACCTGTCGTAGAGTAAAGTTGGGCTGGTCCTTCTTCATCCAAGAGGAACCTGCAAGAAGATAAACCTAAGCAAGCGCAATGTCACATGCCTAGAGTTCCAGCTTCTTGGGAGGTAGAAGCAGGAAGATCATGAGCTGGAAGCCTGGACAGGCAATTTAACAAGACCTCATTTCAAAATAAAACATGTGGAATTGTAGCTCAGTGGTAAAGCATTTGCCTATCAAAGTCCTGGGTCCAATCCTCAGAACTGCCCAAGAGAATAAAGATAAAACTAGCTTACAGCAGGGCGTGGTGGCGCACGCCTTTAATCCCAGCACTCAGGAGGCCACCCTGAGACTACATAGTGAATTCCAGGTCAGCCTGGACTAGAGTGAGACCCTACCTCGAAAAACTAAAACAAACAAACAAACAAACAAAACAACTAGCTTACAAATAAATAAATAAATGCCAGTTCTATGGTACAAAATGACAACAACCTTTACCGTCAAGATATATAAAAACTGAGCTCAAGTCAAGTGGTGGTGTACATCTTTAATGCCAGCACTAGGGAGGCTGGGCTAGGATGATCACCAGGAGTTGAGGCCAGCCTGGGCTACCATTTAGTTTGATTCCCCAGTACCTACATAATAAATCCTACAAAGTGATCCACGCATCTGGAGTTAGCTTACAGTGTCTAGAGGCCCTGGCATGCCTACTTTCTCTTCCCATCCATAAGAAATTGTTTTTTATAAAAGATATATAGGGTTGGAGAAATGTCTTAGTGGTTAAGGTACTTGTCTGCAAAGCCTAACAACCAGGGTTTGATTCCCCAGTACCCACATAAAGCCAGAGGCACATGTATTTGGAGTTCATTTGCAGCAGCTGGAGGCCCTAGCACACCCATTATTTCTGTGTCTGTTTCTGCTTGCAAATCAATAAGTAAAATCTCCTCTCAAGGGTCTCCCTCTAACCTAGGCTGACCTGGAATTTACTATGCAGGGTGGCCTTGAATTCAGTGATCCTCCTACTTATGACTCTTGAGTACCGGGATTAAAGGCATGCACCACCATGACCAGCTGTAAATATTTTAAAATGAAAAGAGATAGGGCTGGAGAGATTGCTCAGTAGTTAAGGCACTTGCCTACAAAATCTAACGACCTGACTTCAATTCCCCAGTGCCCACGCCCACGTAAAGCCAGATGTACAAAGTGGTGTATACATCTGGAGTTCGTTTGCAGTGGCTGGAGGCCCTAGCACACCCATTCTCTCTCTCTCTCTCTCTCTCTCTCTCTCTCTCTCTCTCTCTCTCTCTCTCTCTCTCTGCAAATAAATATATTTTTAAATAAAAAAATATAAAGTCTTTAAAAAAATCTTCACTACGTTACACAGAGTATTTTCACAAACTTCTGTCTTTAGTTTATAAAGCAAATAAAGCAAAGGTAAAGGTAAACTTAGAACCAAGCAAGTGAACCAGAATATATGCAGGTGTGTTTCTACTATGCATATATAACAGTTTTGATCCCACAAACAAAAAAAAATTTAGGAAAGCAGATACACAAAGCTTCCAGTCTATATTAGGGCAAGTATTCAGAGCATCAGACCATGTCTTTGGAGATCACCTAGATCCATGTTTAACCAAGGAAGCACAACTTAATTATTTGTAAAATAATGATAATAAGATACATTCTGGCCAGGAATGGTGATGCTCACCTTTAATCCTAGCACCTTGGAGATTGGAGCCTACCTAGGGTATTGATGAATCCAGCATGGTGAGGTGACCATGTAGGGCAGGACAAATGGTTACCAGCTATAGATTGCAATAGGCTTAGATATCTCTCCCTCCTCCAGCTAGTGGAGAAAAGCGTCTCTGACAGAATAGTTTTAACTAGCCAGGTATGGCACTTGGGAGGCAGAGGTAGGAAGGATCACAGTGAGTTTGAGGCAGGCCTGAGACTACACAGTGAATTCCAGGTCAGCCTGTGCTAGAGTGAGACCCTACCTCAAAAAACAAAAAATAAACAAACAAAAAACAAAACAAAAAAACAACTAAGATACACTCTGACTTAATTCTGCAACAGCAGGGCTTGGGTATCTTTTAAGTTCTACCTATGATTCTGTAAGATATAGGGACTTTGGAGACTCAGGACACCATCAGACATGCCCAATTTAAAAAAAAAAAAAATTAATAGGCAGTAGTTTCCCTCCCTGGGCTAGAGTGATACCCTGCTTCAAAACAAAACAAAGTAAAACAAACCTTTGAAATGGGAATGGTGATGTAACTCAATGCTTGCACAGCAGGCACAAAGCCCTGAAATTTGATCCCTAGTACCCTGTAAGTCAGACAAGAAGATTGGGACATCAGAGATCATCCCTTAGATATATAAAAACTTGGGGACCAGTCGGGGCTATCTGAGACCCCATCACAACACAACAAAAAGAGAAAGCTTTTTCTCCAACTCTCAAATTAGGACCCTAGTCAGGCACCTACACCCTCAGCATTCTGAGGGAGCCAGGAGGACCCTACACTACATCTGCTTTGAGATCTCTTGCCTGAATACCTAGTAATATACAATATAAAAATACCTGTAAGTTTTCCTTGTCCCTTTACCAAAAAGCTATGAAACTGTAATTTTCAATTTGTTACCTAAAATTTCAGGTGGTTGATTGCGTTTTGTCAGTCAAATTCACTTAAAAAAAACATTCAGAGCCTGGTGGGGTGGTGCATGCAAACAAACTACAGATGCACGCACCACTGTGCATTTATTTGGCTTCATGTGGGCAAGCACACCAGGGCTGTTAGGCCTTGCTGGCAAGCGCCCTACCCACTGACCATCTCTCCAGCTGAGTCTGTTTTTAGTCATGGAAGACCCCCGGCAAGCCCACGCACGCACGTAAGCATAAATGAAAATATTTTTAAAAACTGTAAATTATGCCATGTGATTATTTTTTGTTGAGTATGATAAAAAGAAATTTTAGTTTGTGACTTACTAAAAGGTACTAACTACCACTGGAGATTCTCAAACACTAGCTTGGTGACTTGCAGAGAGATGGCAGGCAAGTCTAGTTCCTGAGAAAAAACTCCAATCCTAAAATTTCATTTTATAGCACACCCCCTCAAATCATCTGTCAAAGTATACATGATTGTCCAACAGAACTATTTTCCCAATTTTAAAAATTACTTAAGGGCTGAAGAGATGGCTCAGCAGTTAAGGAATTTGCCTGCAATGCAGAAGGACCAGAGTTCGATTCCCCAGTGCCCAGATGCAGTTCATTTGCAGAGGCTGGAGGCCCTGGTGTGCCCATTCTCTCTCTTTCTCTCTCAAATAAATAAAATATAAAAAAATAAATAAATAAAAATTACTTAAGTGCATGAGTGTGTGAGTGCCAGGGCCTCTTCCTGCTATGTATGAACACCAGACACTTGAACCATTTTATTTTATACACTATGTTTTTTAAAAAGAATTTTGTATTTTAAAAATTATTTATTTGCAAGGAGAGGGAGACATAAAGAAGACATAGAGACAGAGAGAGAGAGAGTGGGCACACCAGGGTTTCTAGCTGTTGCAAACAAACTCCATATGCATACGCCACTTTGTGCATCTGGCTGTACGTGGGACCTGGGCCTTTAGACTTTTAGGCAAGTGCTTTAACCACTGAGCCGCCTCTCCAGCCCACTTGCACTTTTTTTTTTTGTTTTGTTTTTTTGAGGTAGGGTCTCGCTCTAGTCCAACCTAACCTAGAATTCACTATGTAGTCTCAGGGTGGCCTTGAACTCACAGCAATCCTCCTACCTCTGCCTCCCAGCGCTGGGATTAAAAGTGTGTGCCACCACACCCAGCTGTTGCACCATTTTTTTACATCTGACTTACATGCTAGGCTTAGGAATTGAACCCATGTTAACAGGGTTTGCAAGCAGGGGCCTTTAACCCCTGAACCATCTTCCCAGTTCTCAGAACTTTTTTTTGTTGTTGGCTCCCTCCCCAAGGCTGGGTCTTATCTTAGCCCAAGCTGACCTGAAACTCAACTCTATAGCCCCAGGCTGGCCTGCAACTCATGGAGATCCTATCGCAGTGCTTCTGGTTTTTCGAAGTAGGGTCTTGCTCTAGCCCAGGCTGACCTGGAATTCAGTGTTGGGGTTAAAGGCATGTACCACCATGCCCAGCTAGAACATGTGTCTGTCTGTCTGTCTGTCTATGAATGAATGAGGGGGAGGGAGATATAGAATGGGTGTGTCAGGGCCTACACCACCTCATACACCTGGTATTAGGTAGGTACTAGGGAATCAAACTTGGGTCCTTAGGCTTTGAAGGCAAGCACCTTAACTGCTGAGCTATCTCTCCAGCCCTAGGACTTTTTGAAAAATATTTGAGAGAAGGGGGAAATGGATAGATGTACCAGGGCCACCTGCTGCTACAAATGCTCTCCAAATGCATGGGCCACTTTGTGCATCTGGGGAATTAACCACTGAGCCATTGCTCTAACCCAGAACTTTTTTTTTTTTAAATTTTTATTTATTTATT
>PVHP010035059.1:0-18674 GCA_004024765.1 Zapus hudsonius | reverse complement strand
CCTCTGCATCCCCTCCCTCCACTGCATGCCCTTCCCCCACTGCATGCCCTTCCCCCACTGCATCCCCTCCCCCCACTGTATTCCCTCCCCCACTGCATTCCTGGTGCCACCCTCAAAAACTCAGCAAGTCCACTGGACTGTGTTTCTGTCCTGCTTCTTTGAGCCAAATATTAAAAAATTCTCAAGACACTGAGGTTTTGGGATAACCTTGGCGATCCCTTTTTGTGTTGAGCCTGTGATGCCTGGCCTTTGCTGCTGTTTTCTTAAGTCTTAAGGCACAGTTGTTTTGGTTCTAATGTTTTGGTGGTGTTTCAGGGGGAATAACATACCCAGTACCTCTCTACTTTAGTTACCTTTTTCTGAAAGAGCTTTATAAATTGTATTTTGCATATTATAACATCTTTTTTTTTGTTTGTTTTTTTGAGGTAGGGTCTTGCTCTAGCCCAGGCTGACCTGAAATTCACTAAGTAGTCTCAGGGTGGCCTTGAACTCACAGAGATCCTTCTACCTCTGCCTCCCGAGTGCTGGGATTAAAGGTGTGCGCCACCACACCCAGCTCAACATCTATTTTTTTATTTTAATTTTATTATCCATGATTAGATACACTTAATAAGGGAATAATGCATTGATGTCTCCACTTCCCCTATTTCCCTCTTCTCTGTCCCCGGTCAATTGGATATCCTCCTCCTTGGGCAGTCTGGATCAGTCCACGCGGTTTGGGGTTGTGAACAGCCTAGGAGTTAACCCAAATCTGCCACCCTTTTCAAGTTGTTAGAGGTGGGCAATGTCTCTGGATATCCTCCCCCACCATGACTCTTATAATCTTTCCACCCCCTCTTCCGCTCAGTTCCCTGGGTCATGGTGGGTGAGTATTAAGGCTGCTTTGTTGTTGAGACCTTAGGAGTCTCTGTACTTCTGCTTGAGGTTGTGTTTAAAATCGTTGGTGTCTGTTTCACTGGTTCATCCTGGGTTGATCTATTGGCTGTGGTTATAGGTCTCTTGCTTATCCCATCACTGCCTATGGGGTTCTATGTGGGTTGGCGCATCTGTTGCCAGGAAGACAGCTATAGGCCTGTGGCTCAATGGTAGGGCTGGAGGAGCCACAGCTCTCTCGGAGCCTTCTGTAAGACATCTATTTTTTAAAATGTATAATCCAGTAGTTTTTAGTAAATTGTCAGAACTGTGCAACTGTTGCTATGATCTAGCTTTAAAGCTTCCCATCAACCCACAGAGCACAGGCTTCTTTGCAATCACTCTTGGTTCTTTCTTCCTTCCCAGGCAGCTACTAATTCACATTCTACATAGTTTGCTGGGTCTGAATATTCAATCTAACTGAAATCCGATACTGCGTGGCCTTTTGCATCTGGTTTCATTTAGTTAGGATGAGTTTCTTTTTATGTTTATTCACTTGTTCTTTTTTATGATGGAGTAAAACCCCTCTGTGTGGATGTACTACATTTTGTTTATCCATTCCCCAATTGAGAAACATTTGGTTTGTTTCTGTCTTGGGGACATTGCACATAACGTTATTTGGGTATATGTGTAGAAGTCTTTGTGAGAATGTATTATTTAAATTTAATTTCTCAAGTAAGCATCTAGTGGTGGAAATGTTGGATCATATAAAAATATATGCTTACCTTTCAAGAAAGTGGAAAACTGTTCCCATGGACTCTGCACTATGTTATAGTACCAGCGGCAATGAGTGATTTTTTCTAATTTTCTTCATTTTCATCAAAATTTCCTGTTGCTTCTCTTTTTGATCATAGTTTTTCTAGGGCTATCCAATGATTTCCCACTGTGGTTTTTAACTTGCGTTTTCTTAGTGACTGCTGATGTTTATCATTTTTCTTTCATGAATTAATCTTTGTTACATCTCTTATTGTGAAAGAGCTTGAGTGATATTTTGTCTATTTTAATTTGGGATGTTTGATTATAAGAGTTTTTGATCTATTCTGAAAACAAGTCTTTTACCAATAATATGATTACAAATATTTTCCACTAAGTGTGCTTCATATTTTCATTTTTTAATATCCATTTTAAGTCCAAAATTTTAAATTTTAATGAAGTCTAATTTTCTATTTTTGTACTTTGGAGGATCACGATGGTTTGGTATATTTAAGGGTGTTAATATTTGAAGAAAATTTTTTTCTTCTTAAACTACCCTGAGTGGATTTTATGTTGTGCTACTAAGATACCGACTCCAACTGATACAGTAATTAAAAAAGGAGACAAGAAGAAACATATCTGCATTCTATGGATTTTGAATCCAAAACAGAAGAGTGATCCTCTGCAAGCATATTCGCTTGTTCTGTTCCTGCTGTCACTTCTGTCAACCAGAGGGTGCTGTCAGCCCAGGGACCAAGGCTCTTCATTATCTTGGTGACTGAAGATGGTTTGATCTCAAAAATCTCCAGAGACCATAGTGGCAATTTGATGTTATCTGTTGGATTCATGGACCTCATTATCATATTAGATAATTAAAAAAAACATTTCTTCATGTTGGTGAGTTAAAACACCTTATGAGAAACTCCTGGTTTTGGTTTGTAAGGCTCCTATGAGAAGGCTGTTGTAGAAAATTCCAAGCTGGTATGAATTCTTAGCAAATACTGGTGAATGAGAGAAGAATCAAATTAATAAAATGGAAGTCCAGGTCAAAGTTTTGGCCCTTGACTAACAAGCTGTGAGCTATTGAGAAATTCTCTTTTATTATCTGAGCTTCTGTTTTGTGAACTTTAAAATAAGTAAGGGCCCTTTCTAGACCAAAAACACACCCTTTTCTACCACAAGCCAGCAGTGAGCTAGATTCTAACTACTTTAAAAGTTAGTGAAAAGGGAGGTTCCTAGAAAGGCAGACTGGGTGTCCTGCGTATGCCAGTTAGACAGAATTCTCAGGCAGGCATGTCTAAAGTGCCAGGCATTATTTCTCACAGTAGGTGTGTGTGAGGCAGAGATGGGCAGTGCTGACACTTTGCTCTTTCCCTGTGCCAATGGCCCCATTGTGCAAATGAAATGTGTGCTTAGTTGAGGGTACCTCAGGTCAAGGGCCTTTTGTACACATGATTATGAAGCGATTGAAGTCCATATTCTGGGATAGTCACTACTTTTACATATTTCCTGACGCACTGCTGCCCCATTTTAATGAGGCAGCAGGTGCCAAAAGCGCTTCCAACCACTGTCGGAAGGTAGACGCTCAATGAGCATTGCTTCTCTTCTTCCATCTTTCCCATGCCTCGCCCTACATGAAGATTTCAAATCCATGTCTCTAGAATTTTCCTATGGCTTTCTGTTCAATTAAAGTGCTCAATTAGAGTCTTCTTCAGGTTTTGATTTGTTTGTAGACTTTTGTTTTTACATAGAATTCGTTGACTAAACATTCTTTTTCCTTGATGAATCTATATGACATCTAGTTAGTATGGCCACAATGAATTTATTTGGAGAGAAACTATTAAATAGTATCTCTTTCTTTGTCTCTCCTTCCCCCATCTTTCCCTCCCTCCCTTCCTTCCTTTTTTCCTTCCTTCCTCATAGTGCTGACAATGAAAGCTAGACAAGTGGTCTATCACTGACTTATATTTGCAGCCCATCTACTATTTTTTGAATAATTATTGCAAGCAATGTCATATCTTGGTGATTAGAGTACAGTAAGGAACAGCACAGATTCTTTTTTCTTTCTGTCTCCATGGAGCTTTCATTCCAACTACTATAAAGAAAAGCAGGGGTATGGATGTATAACGGGCATGCTATTTTTGCTATTCCATAATACATTTATGTTCCTTCATTTTCTAATTTCTGTACCTTCATATTTCTATGAGAAATTTGCCATCCTTGATTGGAATCTTAGTGGGACTGCCACTGAATTTATGCTAATCTCTTTCTCTTAGCCACTTTGTAGGCACATGACTTTGCTTGGCCAATCAGATGATTTTAAAAACCTGAAACTGATTAGACTGAATTCACACAGAATGGCTCTTCATGGACTTCTGTTCCTAAGAACCTCAGAGCTTTACCAGTTCTCATTGTTGGCAAAGGCTTTAGTCCCTGGCTGCTCCTCCTGTGCTGGACGTTCCTCATAAGTGATTAAGTATATTTTTTTGTCATTGCTTGGAACCCAGTAATTCTAACATAGTATATTTGGTAGAATGAGAAGTAGCACATTTCTTTAGTTTTAATTGATTCTCTAGAATTCAACTCTCAGCTCCTATTCAGTGTGCTGGTATTTTTAATGGGGATTCTCCTTCCCTCTAGGTCTAGGAACTAGGGAGGTTCCTGTCATCAGCACTCAATTTTCTACATGGTACATTGCTGATGGATCTACTGTGGCAGCTTTTGTTTTATGCCGTGGACATGGTGATCATTAAAATGGCCGGTCATGACACAGCTAAGATTCTGCTCTGTGGTGCAGCCTGCTAAATCTAGTGAATATGAGTCTGTATCATGCCCTGGAAACTTTGTACTCTCTAGCTAATCACTCTGATGCAAATCTCCCTCAAACAGCTAACTTATCAGAAGGCCTCTGCTATCTTCTATGAACAGAGGGCAAAGTATCAGGTGCATTCTTATTCTTGCACCTGTGTTCTCTAAGTTGCTCTGCACTGCTGTATTAAACCTCAGGGTACCATGAATGGATTCATTTATTTAGTATGCACTTATTAAGTGTTTGGCCCCTTGCAGATCCTGTATGCCCCTTTGAAAAGTCAAGAACTTAATCGCTTCTGTCTTGCAGTGATATAGAGTTGTAGTGGATATGGGGGAAGGTTAATTGAGCTGGGGGCTAAATAGTTGTGTCAGTGATAAATGGAACAATTGAGGTATTAAAAATAGGTATCATCAGAGTACAGAAGAAACACTGAGTGCACTAGGGGATGTTAGGGAGCAAGTAGGAATTTACTCAATACATAGGTGAATGGAAGTGCTACATTCCAAATTTATGAGTGAAAAAGAGAAGGAGCAAGAGAAGCAAGATTGAGAGGAAGGAGCAAAAGGAACAGGAAGACAAAGATGTGAAAGAAAAGCCAAAGGAATAGAATGTTGGGAATGTGAGATTGAAAGAGAGAAAAGCAAATGGCCTATAATATAATAGAAGTAGCCCTCCATGTCTGCGTGACTGTAGTGAAGAATCCATGGGGAGACTTGAGGCAGGCAGGTGTAGAAGGGAGGCTGAAAATAAAGCTGGGCAGGTAAGGAAGGCTTTTACAATTAGGATGTCCTGTGGAGAACTGAAGCGTTACTCATTTGGTTCTATGAATTCAAGTAAGAAGCTTACCTGCTTCCTTATCTGTAAAAGGGGGAAGGTGACACAATCTTCATTTTCACATGATAGAAGGGACTAAACTGATTTCTGAATTGAAAGTACTTAGCATAGTGCCTGCCACAGAGCAGAAACCAAGAATTATTTCTTTCCTCCCTCCCTGGTCTCTACACCCAAACATCCTATCATGGAGTCCATAAACTGAAGGTACCTGATAAAAAGTGCTGGATGGGTGCGTTTGGGAAATAATGGGAATTGACTAAGAGAAGGAAGTTGAGTCAGAGAGAGAGAGAGAGAGAGAGAGAGAGAGAGAGAGAGAGAGAGAGAGAGAGAGAGAGTGTCTTTGGAGCTGGGTCACAGAATTACATTTAAAATCCCTAAAATTTAAACATTACTTAAATTGCAAGCATAATATTAGAAAGAAAATCAAGACCAATAATGTAAATTGTTACAATCTTGTCACATAGTTCTGTCATTTATATTATATTTCTAATTGGAAAATGGCAAATTATGTACTATTTCATTTTTTTACAGAATTGCTATAGTACAGATATCCACACCTGAATTTTTACTTAAAATTAGACGATGTTCTCCAGCTAATTGCAGCCATTTCTGTTCTGTATTGCTCACAGCCGTGTTTCTTTCCTTAAAAAGCCATTCTTTTTAAAAAATACTTTTATATACTTACAAGGAGAGAGAGGGAGAGAGAGGGAGAGAGAGAGAGAGATAGAGAGAGAGAGAGAGAGAGAGAGGGAGAGAGAGGGAGAGAGAGAATGGGTGCACCAGGGCCTCCAGCCACTGTAAATGAACTCCAGATGCATGCACCACTTTTGGAGAATTGAAACAAGGTCATTAAGCTGTACAGACATGAACGAACCTTAACCTAACCCTTTAACCCCTGGAGCATCTCTCCAGCCCCTTGGATAAACCATTCTTCACACCTCCATGTATTTCTCTATGGTCATAGACAAAACACATGCTAAGTTGTTGCTTATTTTTCTTAAAAATAGAATACTATATAAATAAAGCACATACTAAATTGTTGTTCATTTTTCTTAAAATCAGATATGCAAGTCTTGGGAAACATTTTTCCTCATATGAAAATATCTTACGGACATGGAAATAATTGTTGGACACTGATAAGATTGAACACACTTCAACATAATCATATAAGCTTTAGATATATACAGGACCTTAGAGATCACCTACTTTAGTGGTTCCCAAAGATAAATCTTACCAGTTTAATTATTTTCTTAGTAGTAAGATTTCGAACACAAGAGAAGTGTTGAAGTTCTATTAAATATTATACTGGAAGTAGCAAGTAAAAAGGCTTGGAGAGGGTCACCTGGAGCCATCCCTCAGGCCTAACTGTAATGGAAGGATCCCTAGGAGAGCACTCTCTACTCTCCTGCCTCAGATAAGTCCTTTCTCACATGCTCTATTAGAAGCTTCTGTTGCTTCATTCACTAACCCAGTGCCGATAAATTATTTATCATTGATAAGCTAGCTGTCTTCTAAATTTGTGTCATTACATTTCAGTATCTAACATATACTTTACAGTTTACAAAGGTCAAGAACAAATGAATACGCAGGGGATATTCTGTTGGAGCAGGGCCATCGCATGCTGAAAATTGACTCAGTAGAGTGGAAGTGATGGATGAGAGTCAGTGAGGAGAAGGTCACTTCAGAGGAATGCTCGGTGACAGGTCTTTTCCCTGTGAATTTGTGGCAGTTCATATATTCCTTGACATACTAAGACCACAAAACTTCTATTGGTGCTCTCAGAAATGATGAGACTTTTGCTAAAAGGCTCACAGAAACCAAATATATAGGTATCTTACTAATTTAAATAGAAATTTCCCCTCTAAAGTTCTTACATTCTTAACAAAGTGCCTGTGCTGTGGAATGGGAATGCTTACAGTCATATTTGATGTTCAATGGATATATAATTACATATGAAGATGGTATAGGAGAAAGATGATATGGAGGCATTTTTTTTGTCTAGGTTGTTATGGACCAGATAAATATTTTTATTCCTCAGAAGTCAAAGAAAACCTAATGACAGTTTCTTTCATGTGCAATGTTATTTAAGCCCTGCTTACAACACATTCCAATGACTGTGTGCCAATATTCTACACAATTTCTTTGTGTCAACAACACCCAAGTAACCTTTATCAAAATTAATATAGAACTGGGGAAATATCTGTTTTTCTTATAAATTGATTTGATGTATTTTATCCTTAAATGTATTTCCCTTTTATTGGTCAATTTCATCTGATTGTAAGCAATAAAACAATATGCTTTTAAAAAGGGTAATTTATTGGAAATACACCAGTTATTCAGTGAAGGAAAAGGCAAGCCAAACTGTGTTACCTTAGGACAGGCAGAGCAGTGGTGCTCTGGAATTTCCGTGGGGAGCTTGTGAACAAGGACCCCATCCCTGCGGTGCCCAGTAGTGTGATTCATTTAGTTCCAAGTTCATGGTTGTGGGTGCTGCAGATCTCTGCCATCTATCCTGTTTACTTCTGACTATAAAGGGAATCTGAAATTATAGACAGTCGGTTGTAAGAGCCGAGAGAAAAATGTTTTTATGAGGTAAATTCCTCAGGAAATTTTGATAGGACTTGGTGGCTAATTGAATATGTCCAAGAAACAAACAAAGGATTGAATAGGAGCAATATTAACTATAGCTTTGGGAGACAGGGACTATAGAGGAATCCCAAGTAAATATGACTGTTTTTATTTTGGTGGAGAAAGGTTTTGTATATATGTGAGTTTATCATGATGGTGAGACGTCCTATCCAAGATTTTTTAAAGGAATTATATGATAGGGCTAGAAGTTGGTGTTCGTGTTGTCATCAGAACAGAATAAATACGGGAGTTCATTTTATATATCTCTGACTCCTCATTTCTTCAAACATAGAATCATGCCTGGACCCTCTTTCAGCCCTTTAAAGTTTAAAAGATGGTCCTTGGCATTAGATTGAATTAAATCTAACTGCTGAGCCAGCTCTCCAGCCCCCGTAAATATTTTATTTATTCATTTTCAAGCAGAGAGAGAGAGAGAGAGAGAGAGAGTGAGAGAGAGAGAGAGAGCACACCAGGGCCACCACCTTGTGGGTCTGGCATATGTGGGTCTAGATTGAATTAAATCTAGAGGAAAAAAAAGAAACAGAATAACAGGAGTAATTTCAACTGGAATGAGTTCAAATTTTTGTCTTCATTTTCACGACCCTACCGGAACAAACCTACTTTACAAGCTACCTCTTCCAATAGTCAGGGGCCAGCTGAAGCATTTGTTTTCTACAGTCAGATTTAAGGACAATCTAAGGACATATTCATTTGTTTCTCCTCATGTTGAAATCACTGCATTATAGTGCCTTAACCTTAACATCAGCATCTTGAAAGAAAATAATAAGAGATATGTTTTTGTCTGAGTATTTCCTTTACTGTGACAAAAAAATACAGAGCTGTGACCAAAAGCATTCTAGAATGTTTTTCTTATTCTTCACTACTTAATCAATACTTCTACCAGAATCTGGAGTGTATGTCTTTCCTCACATTTCAAGTAAAAAGTAGGTTAGAATCCCAATAATAAGTGGTAGTATTGTTGAAATGGATAGGATGGATAAATTCTATTATGTTGCATTTATTCGATGCCCATTTTATTGCCTCTCCCTTGTTCTTTGTCAGTTCAATTCCATTCTGTTTCACCTTGAGATATACACATAATATAATGCCAGACATTTTTAGTAGAAAGTATTTTCAGATCTCGTCATCAGCAAAGTCTTTTCTTATGAATTACACTTGAGTGAGTTTAATCTTCCAATTATTTCCAACTTGAATACTTTAAACCGTTTATCTAAAAAGTAATATTGCAATATATTGTTAAGACTTACTAGTTTATAACTGTTTCCACTGATGGGAAGGTTGATTCTGAAGGCAATTTAGTGATGCGCATGAACATGAAGACTCTTAGCTAAAAGTTATGAAAAGTGACCCAATTGCTGTACAAAAGGATCCATGGGTCCAGGAATCAAGGGGTTGAAATTGGAATGGTACCACTTACTATCACCTCAAATGACCCACTAGCCAAATTTTTGCTTCCTGTTCCCACAACCTTATACTCCACTGGCCTAGGAGTCTTGGTTCCAGAGGAGGGAATGCTTTTTCCAGGAGGCACAAAGAGCATTCTTTTGAACTGGAAGCTAAGACTCTCCCCTGGCCACTCTGGGCTCCTGATGCCCTCCAGTCAGCAGGCCAAGGAAAGAGTTACAGGGTTAGGAGGGTGATTGCTCTAGACTACCAGGGAGAAATTGGACTGCTCCGCCACAATGGTGGTAAGGAAGAGTGTATTTGGAATGCAGGAGACTGTATAGAGTGCCATGTTATCATAGTCAATGGGAAACTGCAACACCCCAATCAAGACAGTGTGATAAATGGCCCAGATCTATCAGGAATGAAAGTATGTGTCACCCCTCCAGGTAAAGAATCAAGACCTGTTGAGGTGCTTGCTGAAGGTGGAGGAAATACAGAATGGGTAGTAGAAGAAGGTGGTTACAAATAGCAACTAAGGCCACATGACCAGTTACAAAAATGAGGGCTGTAATATTAGCCATGAGATTTTTTAGTTTTGTCTTACTTGCTAAGAATGTTTGTGCAAATGTACACTAATACCTTTGTTTTTCCTTTATTTCTATATTATATAATTAATATTTAGATTATATTACTAGTGAACCATTGTTGAATTTATATTTATTAGATATTAGAGATTAAATATTCTTCAAGGACCTTGCCTTGTGTTGGGAGATTATGTGTTTGTGGTTGTACATGGGATAGTTATATTATTTTAGGTGGAAGTATGATCTTGTTACTATCTTCATTTGGAAATTATGATGAAAGGAGATATGGTTTGATGTGAGGTTGACAAGGGGTGGACTTGTGATGGTTAGGTTTTGTTGTTAACTTGATCTTTTTCATTATCTTGGATTGGTCTCTGAGGATGTTTATAGGAAGGCAGCCTTTCATTAGGAGGCAAGATATAAGGAAGCTCAGGAGAGCTAGAAATGAACATCCCTTCCTGTGTGTGCAGTGAAGAAAGGAAATTCTAGAGATTCAAGAAGCCGTTAAGCCTGGTATAGGGTTGTAAGACACCACCCTAAGGCTATATAAAAGGGGAGAAAATCTCCTCTCTACTCCCCTGCCTGACTCCTTGTCTGCCTCCCTACCTGCCCAGCTGCTGGTGCTTCTCATGCATCTCTTCATTCACATTGAAATGGAGCTACCTTAGTCATCCAGCCAGGACTGAGACCTGCAGCTCCCCAGGAAGCCTTTAGGCCTTCAGTGCTGGATTGGGACTGCTGATGCATCTAGCCACGTGGACTGAGCAGTGACTGGTTCCTTGACTCTTGGGCTTGCAGACTGCTATTGTGTGACTACCGTGAGCTAATCCAATCCCCATTTTGTTTACTACCATTCATTCTGTTGGTTCTGTTCCAATAGAGAACCCTGACTAATACAGTCACTAATACTGTACTCACACTTTAATTTTACTGAAGGTAGTTGGTGACTGATTACTTCAGTATTATCAAGGGAGCTTATTAAAAATGTAAATCTTGGGGCTGTAGATTTGGCTCAGTGGTTAATGGAACTTTCTAGCAAAGCCTGATGGCAAGGGTTTGATTCCCCATTATCCACATAAAGCCAGATGCACAAAATGGCATATGCATCTGGGATTCATTTGCAGTGGCAAGAGGCACTGGTGTGCCTGTTCTCTCTCTTATTTTCTCTCTCTCTATCTCTGTATCCATGTCTTTTTCTGCTTGCAAATAATAAATAAAAATAATTTTGAAAATGTAGTTTCCATACTGGGTGTGGTGGCACATGCCTTTCATCCCAGCACTTGGGAGGCAGAGATAGGAAGATTGCCATGAGTTTGAGGCCAGCCTGAGACAACATAGTGAATTCCAGGTCAGACTGGGATAGAGACCCTACCTCAAACAAAACAAAACAAAACAAAACAAAACAAAACAAAACAAAACAAAACATGTGTGATGCACATCTGTAATTTCAGCACCTTGGAGACTGAGGCAAGAGATCTCAAGTTGGAGGCTGAGCTCAGCTACATAGTAAGATCCTACCACAAACAAACAAACAAACAAACCTGACTCTAATTCTAATAATTTAAAATCAGTAGAGATAGGGCTGGAGAGATGGCTCAGCGGTTAAGGCACTTGCCTCCAGTGCCTAAGGCCCCGGGTTCAATTCCCCAGGTCCCACATAAACCAGACCCACAAGGTGGTGGCCCTGGTGTTCTCTCTCCCTCCCTCTCTCTCTCTCTCTCTCTCTCTCTCTCTCTCTCTGCTTGAAAATGAATAAATAAAATATTTTAAAAAATCAGTAGAGATAACGTGTCATCCAACAATCTTTTTAATTACCATTTTTACAATTGTCATATATAATAAGTTTACACTATGATTGCTGTGTTCAAATCATGAAAATATTCTTGAGAGAGATAATCTTTTGAAAGATATATCTATATTATATTTAAGTATTGTGTGTTTTTGAAATATAACTGGTAATATTGCCCTACAAATTCTTCCCATAATTCCCTCTGAATCAAAGTATAAGGTCTGGAAACTCTCTGGGGTATGACTTAAATTTTCTCATATGTGCTCTAGGAAAGCCATGACAGAAGGAGTAACTTGTCTGTGAGTTGAAAGATCATGGCCTTGGGACTGAAGGCCCTGGGGAATCAATTGCAAGCCTAGCTGGCAATGACACAGAAAAAAAGTATGAACTCTGCAGAATGGATAATTCTTTCTTCAGTTTGTAATTTTGTACAAAATTCTTCTGTCCCTGTGGTTTCTATTAGCAATGTGTAACCGTCTCTCAATTGTCTGGTCATTTACTGGTTATTTTAGGATTTCTATTTCGTTGGTACTTATCATTCCATGCCAACTAAAAAACTGAACAATAAAAGTAATCAATTTGGAACATTTTAATGAGCCTATCCAAACCAAAGCTTAGCATTCAACTATTTGTTCAAAATTGAGGTTATGTCCACAAACTCTATATCTCCTGGCCTAACCAAAAAAGAAAGACAAAAAAGATGAGAGAATTTCTAGTAACTATTTTTTTTTTCTTTTTCCTTTTCTTTCTGTGGTGCTTGGGATTGAGTCCAGCTCTTTGGTAGAGCACATGCTGAACAAGTGCTCTAGTGATGACCTATATTCCCAGCTGTTGGTAACTTAAACCAAACATACAGGTGTTTATAGGGTAGAATTCTACAGTAGAATGATCCCTGAAACAGGTCATTTGTTTAAGTTGTTTACAATCCATCATCCACAGGCATTTTGGAATGAGGTTCTAATTTGATTCTAAATGTTGAGTATATCCTGAACATTAAAAATTTAAGCACGAGTGGGCAGTCCTCCTACCCTACTTTCCTGTTTCTCTGTGTGACACATAGCTTTCTAGACTGTATATCTCTTGGGAGATGGAGACATTTCATTTTCCCTAGTACTTTCCTGGAAATGTATATCCACGTGTTAAGGAAACAGCTCTGTATCCTTAGATCAGAGAGAATCAGGTTTTCTGATAGTTTCAAGTGAAACTCTCTCCTGGTGTGCATACTGACCCGATAATGCTCCAGTCCGTTGGTGTTTCTATTCAGGTAGGTTTCTGATTACTGTTACATTTCCTCATTGTGATTTTTTTCATTTTTCATGAAATCATCAACATTTCACTAATTGTGAGAACAAGTAAGAACAATTTAGAGAGAGAATAAATTATTTCAGAGGAATAAAAGAAGGCTTCAAACTTTAAAATAAAGCAACTAAGTCTGTTAACACTGACAAATTTCAAGAAAAAAGGTTAGTTTTTTTTTTTAACCAAGAAGTCATTTAGAAGGGGACAATGTTACTTAGAAAATCTTAGACAACAAACTTATTCTGAAAAATGAGAGGTCATCTTGATAAACTGGTTCATAAAAAGCTTTCTATATGTAGCATCCCTAAGTTCAATTTTTGGTTTTGAAACAATTGCACATAGCTCTGAAGTAGGTGTAAAATTTTCTGCTTGATTTTCATGTTGTGGTCTGCTCATAATTCTGATTTACATTATTTGGATTGTTCTAAGGAATTAAATTGCTGATGCTTTTTGACATTATGTCTTTGATTAGAGATTTTCTTTTTATTAACTATGTGATACTGATGTTTTAAATTTATATACATATATATTTAATATTTATTGTCAGTAATTAGATATATTGTATAAGCAAATCTTATGATGGTACCCCCATTTCCCACCTCTCTGTCCACAACCCACTGAGGACCCTCCTCATTGGGCATACTGGATCTGTCCATGGGGTAGGGGGTTATGAATAGCAAAAGAGGTAGCCAGTTTTATAATATATATATATATATATATATATATATATATATATATATATATATGAGAAAAAATATATATGAAAAAATATACAAAGAAACTTCTGTGATCAAAGGTGAGAATAGCACTTATCTACATGCAATTTAATGGAAACAACCAAATAACAGTAGTAGCTTCCCTCATAGTGCCTATGAGCTCCCCAGTCATAAGCTATTTACTAGGTTTTAAGTATCATAGTGCATTCCTTCCTGTGGAGGAGACCTCTTCAATCAAAGAGCACTTAGTTACTCCCATAACAGTCATACCACGATTGCGTCAGTGGGCATATTTTGCTTGCTGGTCAGTTGAGTAGCTTGCAGCGTCTACCTCTGGGTCATTTGGTTAGTGACTCTCCTCCCATCCATCATCACCCTCAGCAGCCTGAGTAATACCTTTTAGCACTAGGACAGCTAGCCATCAGGAAGAAAGCTTCAAGCTTTGTTTCTCAGTGTCCTACAACTGAAGCATATGATGTCTTTAGTAGTAGAATCTGATCAGGAGATAACTAAATAAACATACATGCGTTGCAGTCAGCTTAATGATAACAAACACAACTCCTATTTATGGTGCCTTATGGTGATAAGAGTTCTAGTGCCTAGATTACATGCTGACTCATAGGCCAAATGGGAATACTGATATTATTTTTATTTATTATTGTTATCACTTTTAAGTAGGATACACGACTGAGTTTTAAGCACTCATTCTTTGATTGTGGTTGACATACCATGCGGTATGGAGTCAGTCTTCACTGTTGCTGAGCTGATGTGGACAAGTCCTTGAGAGCAAAAGGGAAATTAAGAAAGGCCAGCGAGTGCCATTGTAAGGGAAGAAAAAAAAGTCACCTTTCTGATATGAGGGGTCTTTAAATAGCTACATAACCATAAAGGATGGAAAACTTCCATCTCACAGGATTGCCACCTTCTTTCTATTAGCTCATGTAGATGGGGTGATGTGGTGGATACCATAAGCCCATGGAGAGGATGTTTATCTCTAAATCATTTAGATATGAGGTTTGGAAAATCAACATCTCATGAACAAAGTATATTGCAAAAAACAAAGTATATTGCAAAAACAGCAATGACAATGATAATAGAATATTCTTGTGGTATTGACCTTATATTAGACATGGTTGGAAACACTGTATTCAGATGTCACTCATTCAATCCTAACTGATATAGGTATTGTCAGTAATTTAATTATTGAGGACCAAAAACAGTCAAGGTAATTAAACATTTTCTTAAATGTATACATTTAAAAAATGATGGAGCCAGGATGCAGCTCTTAAGGCTACGTTCTCAGCAACCACCTTTATAGTACAGCTTTCTGAAATATGAACAGGTGAATTAAATGGTGTGTCTAGATTTTTAGGAGTGGAAGTGGTATTAATGAGCTCTATCCTTAGCTCTCCAAAATAAAATGAGTTAATTTATTTTCTGGAAATGAATCACTTATTTATTATTCACTAGCTTGCTTGCAATCTTGGGTCTCCTTGGATGATATTTACATCTATTTTGAGAGGAGACCTGAGGGATCTTGTAAAGACAGTGTAAGGGAGATTGATCAAATGATTGTTCATAAACATCGATAGCAGCTCATTTCAGTGTAAGAGTTTAGTAGCTTGATCCTTTGTTCTTTTTTTTTCTTCAAAGGAATGCTATTGAAGAACAAGTAACTAGCCTCCAGTCCTCACTCCCCCTGGTTTCATCAGACAGTGAACCATTCAATTAAGTCAGTGTCCTTGGCTGTCTTTTACTAGCTGTTCCTTGATTAGTGAAAGTGTCATTTGAGTGATGCAGCCACGTTGGATGTTCCTGCCACATGTTCTGATGAGTTAGCATGCTGTTACTGTCATACAGCTTCTTAAAAGAAGCATCAGGATGTCCTGTGGGGAAAGAAGCAGTGTTTTGATGGCACAGAAACTGCTCGCGTGAGGGCTGCCCATGGACGCACATGTTGCTTAGGCTCGAAGCCAGCCCTGGAGTTATTGATGGTCCTCTGCTCCCATCAGGTACACAGTCACTTGTGCTGGGGAAGCCATGAAGGGCACCTTAGAAGGAGGAGGGACTGTGGTAACACTTCACCTTCTGCAAATTCATTCTGGAAGAATCTATAGATGCCCACTTTTATAGCATCTATCCTGACCCATTAATCTACATTTCTCTGGGCCACATCTGTACATTTCTAGGGTTAGTCCACAAGAATAATGATTGATTTTAATATGCAGCCTGAATGCATGATTTTTTTTAACTCAAAAGTATCTAACAAAGACTAGGAAGTAAGTTTTCGAGAGGACTCTCAAGCCTGCACACTGCTATTAGTGGGCTACCATTAAGCTAATCCATCAAATTTCCTTCGTTAGCATGCCACAGTATGCCCAACCTCTCTTGCTCACCTCCTACTCTCTCTACTCCACCACCCCAGGGCTCTATGGTGCTTTTTAGTGTTTTATGCTATACATAGCATACTAAGTCATTTAAGTGCTGATTAGTTATTAGCCTACCAATATGTATTCTTAAAGCAGCCTTGATTTCCAGATTTTCTTCTGTTATTAGCTTTAAAAACCCAGGTTTGAATATTGAAGGGGAGACTGACAATATGATTCTTTGCTGTATTTACCCTCTTCAAGAAACAAGGAGGGCTGGAGATATGGCTCAGTGGTTAAGGCACTTGTCTCCAGTGCCTGAGGCCCCCGGTTCAATTCCCCAGTACCCACATAGGCCAGATCCACAAGGTGGTGGCCTTGGTGCTCTCTCTCTCTCTCTCTCTCTCTCTCTCTCTCTCTCTCTCTCTCTCATCATCTATCTCCTGTATCTCTCTGCTTGAAAATGAATAAATAAAATATTTTTTAAAAAAGAAACAAGGAATAGGGCTGGAGAGATGGCTCAGCGGTTAAGGCACCTGCCTCCCGTGCCTAAGGCACTGGGTTCAATTCCCCAGTACCCACATAAGCCAGACCCACAAAGTGGTGGCCCTGGTACTCTCTCTTTTTCTCTCTCTGTATCTCTGCTTGAGAATGAATAAATAAAATATTAATAAAAGAAACAAGGAATAAAGTTGTTTGACTCAGCAGGTAGGGTAGGAAACATGGAACTCTTAGAGAAGAAAATGGATCTATTACTATTCATAAATATTATTCTAGCATAACACGTTCTTTCACTGATGGCATGATTTTACTCACACACTAAAAACACATTGAAATTTTTGTTTCATTTTCCTTCTGTATTCTTTGATAACATTGAAACTTTCTTATTATTGGATTTAGCCCTGCTAGGTCAGATATTTGCTCATCTGTAGATGGTCTAGAGTAGCTACTATTATGATAATCATTTTTAAAATGAGAAGACTGATTTGGAGAGATTATGCCTAGGGTCACTGACCTAAGGACAAGCTCAGATCTGTTGAAAGTTTAACTAAATCTATCTTGAGTATACTACATGAAGAAATTCCTGAAAACAAGATTTTATGTGCACACAATCTTTTAAAATTACATATTTTTGTATTTGAGAAAAAATTAGTTGATAATACTAAGAAATTCAATTTCCTGTACAGTTTAAAATTAAGAGTGTCTATCTCTCAATAAATGTTCTGATTTAAATAGTGCTGAGAATCAGCTCAATAGATTAGCAATCCAAACAGGACAGTAGGTCTTCAAAGAACCCCAGAATCAATAAATTCCAATTATCACAGCACTTCTATAGAAAACAAATTAATTTGCTCAGTAGATCTTACACCTATCAAGAGAAAAATAAGAAGAAAGAAGAAAAAACGCAGACACAAATTGCTAGCTGGAAGCCTTGAATAATTTTTGGATTACTTCAGAAACTAAAGCTAAATAGCACAAGATACAATGAACACAAAGAGAGAAAAAAAATCACATGGTGAGTTCACTGTTTCATGTGGTAAAATGAGTAACAGTTGAGTCTGTGGCAAATTTTCATAGTATCCTTGAACACACCAGAAACCCAGAAACATATAAAGTTCACCATTCTCCTCCTTAATGATACCAGAGGTATTTTAATGGGAATTTACTCAGCTTTTGAACTTTGAAATGTTGATAAGCTGCAGAGGTGTATTACATATTATCTAAAGGGGTATTATCAATTTTGGATTTCTATTTCCTTAAATCACCACCAGGTTCAGTTACAGCACATTGCTAAGGGGTTAATTTTCAAACCGGTGAGCAGTGAAAAGGACTAATGTTAAGAGAAGGAAAAAAGCATTTATGATTGGTAAAACTCTCCGTGTGAAAAATTTTGTTTTCTTTTGCTTTTGCTGAGTATTCTGGAGAAATGACAATGGCCCATTTCTGGGTGGCTGGTAAAGGTGCTCTGTCCAGGCTGGTGAGCTCAGTCTGGTGTGGAACTGCCATCCTCTGCCAGTTCTGTCTGTGCCACTCATAAATAACACAGGTCACACCTGCCAAAACAGCCCTTTGAAGTCCCCAGTGCTGACACATCGCTGTGTTCTCGAGGTGTGACAGCCGCATCGTTTAACCGTTGTTCAATTGCAGTCTTAATCAAACATGATAGCGCGATTCCAAGGTGCATGTCTCTTACCACCGGGTGCTTGTAGTAAGTTGCCACATTTCCCTAAACAGTGTGCTGTTTTATATGGAAATTATAAAACAGCAGTGATTATCTCAGGATCAGCAGAGATATGATTCATCAGCTACTGTTGACAGATGATGCGCTTATGCTGTCTGGCCTTGACAGACAATGAGGCAGTTTGTTCTGCAAAACACCTGCTGTTTCCTCTTCCAGACCACACCCTGGACCAGTCATGTTTTCATGCTGCAGATACAACACGTTATTGATGCAACTGTACACTATAATACATATCTGTCCATCCATCCATCCATCCATCCATCCATCCATCCATCCATCCATATATATATATATTTCCTACTGTGTAAATCAGGTACAATGCTGAAACATAAATACAGTTTACTTAAGGGATTTTATTTGGGTAATGAGTAATGGACTACTTTTTCATTTAA
>PVHP010035058.1:0-18689 GCA_004024765.1 Zapus hudsonius | reverse complement strand
GAGTCGCATGTGGTATCAGAAGGATAAGGAACATGTATTGTGACATGGATCTCCGTGCTGTCGCTCCTGCTGCTCTGCCACACAAGTCTTCCTTGGTTCCAGTCCACTAGGTAGAAGCACCATTCCACAGGCCACCTGTCTTACCCAGCATGCTCTTCTGAGTTATCTCTCTCTTGGTTCATGAAGGAGAACATGGGACCATCATCAGAGAAGAGCTTTCTTCTGTGACTCAGTGAATAACCACAGAAGATTACGTCCACTGAGTCTCTTCGGACATGGAGACAATAAATAGCACATCCAATTCTGAAATACAACTTATTTCTCAATGTTTCTGGTTTCATATTGTAGGCTAAGCTGTGTGTTAAAACTGATGGCTTAATAAATTCGGCAACTTTAATTTGAAAAGAAAAAGGAATTTTTAATCATCATGGTATCACGTTCAGAAATACTGAATGAGGTACCCCTCTCTTTTGGATATAGGTGTTGATGGTTTGCTCCAGTCTCAACAGGCTCAGAGTACACAGAAAAGGCATATTCACTGTGTAATGTATTTATTAATTTATTCCCTGAGATAATATGACTGACTACAAACTTTAATGAGAAAAGAAATGTCATCTAATTACTGAGTGAGCTTGGAAATGTAATGTAAAATGGTGATTTCCACTGTTTTTAGTCATTAAGCCTAAAATATCTTCTAAATAGACATACATACATGTATGTATATATATAATAACATATATATTTTATACATATAATATATATCCCCTAGTTTTATAGGAAAGCAAATGTAAGTATGTAAATAAATTATGTAAATATAAATCCAGTTGCATTTATTCAAATGAAATCAATAGAGCATGTTTATTATTTTAAGAATTCTACTTCCCAGACTATAAATGACTAAAGTTTATAAATGGTACAGGCTGAGGTACCCAGTGTGTCAAATCCACTAAGCACACAAAGATGCTTTTGACACATTGGAATTTCTTTCACTATTTCTCATGTTCTTAAAATTAACTAGGAAATGGTTGATAATATTTCAAAAAATATCATTTTTTTAAAGGTGCAGTTAAAAAAGAAAATCACCCTAGAAAAATATCTGTCATGTAGATAATTGAGAAATATCTTATCTTTGGCTTTGGCCAATTTAGTTATTAGTAATTGTGTACTTGTTTCAGTTATCAATTGGGGAAAATATAGAATAACAGTAATATATGGAAATTATTTTAAGCCTCAAAGTTGAATTTTGTAATAATATATTTTTTAGCATTATGAGAATTCTATATAGAAAAGAAATAACCAGAAATGGCTCCAAGTTTGAGGGATGTGTGTGTCTTCAGAATATACTTTTGTAACAAAAGAGAATGAGAAAAGAAATGTCCCAGAGAAGATTCAAAAAGGAAACCCCAAAGGGAAGGGACAGGTAAGAATGGAGACGGGACAGCAGGTGAGGGATCCAGAATACAGAGTGGCTTACTTCTCCTTCATCCCAACACCCCCGCCCCCAACACACACACACACACACACACACACACACACACACACACGCACACGCACACGCACACGCACACGCACACACACGCACACACACACATGTAAGTTCACACACACATAACTAGAATGACTTTAAAACCAGCCAGAGACTGCTGGCCTGCCCATGTGTGTGACTTCACAGCTAGCTATGACAGCTATCTGGGGACAAGCAACCACTCTTGACCTAGGCTTTCAGCCAACATCAGGACTAGGCAGGTATCCTACGCATATTGCAACTCAATCCCACAGCCCCGATCGAGCCCTGAGACGACTGTGGGCCAACAGCATGTCTCCATTAGAGGATCACAGCACAACTGTTGAATTTTCTGAAATGGTCTCAGAAGTTGTGACCCGAGGAAGCGCTTTGAGAGAACAGATGTGGATAGTTTCAAGCTATTCTAGCTTCTGGGATAATTAGTGCGAAAGTGACAGGCAGCTGGTCAGTGGGTTAAGAGAACTCTCACTCTCCTCTTAACATCTGTTGTCTGGACCCTTGGCATGGTCTCATATGAAAGCCACAAAGCTGAGTGTCCATTCTATTTACTTCTGCCCTCCTGTGCCTGTCTCATTACGGGTTCTCACCGTGTGTTGTTGAATAGACTCAATGAGAAATGGCTTTTAATTAAAACTGTGCCTCATCACACATGAAAATGATCAGAAGGACTTTCTGCAAATATGATCACGACCTTTTCTTTCCACGGAAGATTGTAACATAACAGAGTCCGTAAATTGTGTCCTGGGCTTCCAAAGTACTTACTCTGATTTGCAAGAATTGATTTTAAATTCATGAAATATATCAATAACCACTTTAGTAACCAAATGAGAGAGTCCATTTACTTATGATAAAGCTATAACCAATTCTGGAATGGAGGACGATAGGTTCCCTACTGATTTACAGCAAGGGTGAGGTCTTGACAGCCCAGAAGATGGACTGCACTTTAAATTCATGGTCACTGACTTCAGCCAAGTTTGTATCTATGGTTCTCTTGTCAATTTGTTCCTTCATAGCAAAACAACAGTCTTAAAGCCACCTATACCCTCAGCCCCACCAACTGATCACACTTCCTCATTTCTTATTAGTATAGAAGCATTAACCATCCGAAAACAACTGTTATTCCTGCAGCTAAACCCATAGACCTCACCCCCTTACCCTTTGATAGGAAAATAGCTCCTTCCAGTCCCCCTCACTCTCTCTCTCTCTCTCTCTCTCTCTCTCTCTCTTCAGACTTTCAGACTGCTGTATGATAAAAAAAGTTTGGATGAGTGTGCAATTATTTCTGACTCCAAATACAAATGAGAGAAGGATGTAACTCAAACAAGCACAATTTGTAAACTTTCCCCCCCCAAACATCCTTTCCTATTTTCTCATTGATAACTTCATTGTAGTTTTGATCAGATATTATTTTTAAAAATATTTTATTTATTATTTGTTTGCAAGGACAGAGAGAGAGAGAGAGAGAGAGAGAGAGAGAGAGAGAGAGAGAGAGAGAGAGAGAGAGAGAATGGGCATGCACCAGGCCCTCTTGCCATTGTAAATGAATTCCAGGAACATGCGCCCCTTTGTGCTTCTGGCTTTATGTGGGTCCTGAGGAATCAAACCCTGGCTGTCAGGCTTTATAATCAAGCACCTTAACTGCTGAGCATCTCTCCAGCCCCATCAGACATGATTTCTTTGTGAAAGCTTACCACCTCATTTGCTTTTCTTTCTTTCTTTTCCTATTTTCCTTCCTTCCTTCCTTCTTTCCTTCCTTCCTTCCTTCTCTAGAGGAGTCCATTCTCTCTTCTTTACTGAATTTTATTATTGAAGTAGACTTTCCTGTTTTTAATTTTTTAATCAGTAGAGAGTATCCTAGAGGGTATCTAAGAAAAGAGAAGTGAAAAAACATTCTCCCAAGAATAAACCAAAGTTTTCTTTTATGGATAT
The DNA here is from genome assembly GCA_004024765.1 of Zapus hudsonius. Taxonomy (NCBI): domain Eukaryota; kingdom Metazoa; phylum Chordata; class Mammalia; order Rodentia; family Dipodidae; genus Zapus; species Zapus hudsonius. The sequence continues at coordinate 15,235 of PVHP010035058.1, read as the reverse complement.
GAAAAATCATTCCCTGACACTCACATTCCCAAGAACCATCACTGGTGCCAAGGAATCCTGGCATTGAATCGCATGTTATAAAGGGACACTGAGAGACTCTCCTTATGGGACAGGCTAATGTTTTAAGCACAGCAGTCACTCGTCATCTGCCCACTCCTGATGATCTCTTTCAAGTAACACTCTCCCCAGACATACATACCCAGAGCTTTGGCTTTGGGGGTATTCTGAGAGAAAAAAATCCTGATGAAGATGGATTTTCCTTTTTTCTTTTTGCATAGTCTATGAGAATTTGCCACAAATTCTAAATCAGCATGATAGTATATTTAGCTGAGTATTTGAAAACCTGAAAATTAGTTTGAATTACTGTTAAGTGTTCATGTTGAAAACTATAGTTAGGAAGGAAATTGAAGATATGCTACGAGATCTGCAAGAAACCTTATGTATTATAACAGATTCTGCTCCTTCCAATTTCACTATTATTGTTGAAATAGAAGGTCTTTCTAGTTCCTTTGGCAGGAAAAAATTAGCATAGTGATAAACCTGTCACACAGAAAAGGCAGAATGGGATAGAAATTTGTATTGAAGTAGAAAAGTTACACCTCCTTGTATGGATAGATTCTGTCTTAGTCTCCATTTGGGCACAGTATTAATCATTGCCAAACACTACCTCTATTATATCTTAAAAGAATAAGACTTTGCCAGGCCACTCATGGAGGTTTCAGAAAGGAATTTTTAATCTTTTAGAGCCCACCTTTCGTTTTATAGCCGAGTTTAAATAGGCATAGAAGGCTACATTTCTTATTCAGCTCAAAACAAATCATGTTCTGCTGAGTGATAACCCAGAAATAACCATGGCAGTAGGCTGTTTGTGAATTAATTATAGCTTCTCCTATCACCAAGGGAACCGCCAACTACAACAACAGTGACTTCAATGTCCTGGTCCCAAACCAGGCTTGAGTTTGTTATTGCTATAGTAACTTTCCACTCATTCTGGTCTTCACATAGTCCAGCCCTTCTGTCACTATAAAGTCAAAGGGCCCGCCCCATTGTTGATATGACAGTCTCCTATTTTATTGCAGAATTCATGACACGGATTAGGAAGCTGGGATCCGAGAAGCAAGTTGGAGAGGGAGTCAAGTACTGCCTCACCCTATGCCAGTCAGCAGGACCTGTCTCCCGTCCCAGGAAAGACGCTCAGGCAAGCAGAGCCTCTCCAGCCGACCAGCATCTTTTCCCAGGACTCCCACAACACCACTTCTAAGCGGCGCCCACCTAGAGAATTCTTCCTCCTCTGCGTTCGCCATCCAAGAACCCATCTGATTAATTGCATCCCAGCCTGATGGCTTCTTTATTCAACACCTGTTCAGTTAATCAAGCTGCAGACAAATGACATGCCCTGAGACAGCCGATTGCAGAATAGCTGCTATTTAGAGAGAAATGATAGACGGGGCGGATCACATGAGATTCCCACTCTGGGCTGAGATGGAAATGTCTCTGTCAAATCAACACGCCATGAGGAGGCCTTCTCTGGAGAGACAGCAAAACTCACTCTTTCCTTAAGCCCCTGGCTTCCCCAAATGTACCTTCTGAATTTCAGGAAAGCACTGTTTACCCATGGAAGAGCACTTTTTAAAATAATTATTTTGATGGCAGAAGATGCTTTTGTTGATGCTCCTGGAAAAGTAATACCTTCTCTAATAATTATATCAGGTAACATATATACTAGTCTGTTGTCAACATTGATGAGAGACCTCCCACCTCAATATCCTTAAACAGCATTAGGATTTTGATTGGTAGTTTTAGTACTGCAACGTATATCCATCCACCTACCCTGGAATAATTCCAAATTTCCCAACCATTTTCTAGAGTTTGCTTTGCATATTCGGAACACTGCAGTTCATTTGTATTACATACTTATTTTTTATTTTTATTTATTTTTATAAGTTTTAAAATCATATTTATTTGGGCTGGAGAGATGTTTCAGTGGTTAAGGCGCTTACTGCAAAACCTAATCATCAGAGTTCGATTCCCCAGGACCCTGTAAAGCCAGATGTACAAAGTGGTGCATGCACCTGGAATTTGTTTGCAGCAGCTGGTGGCTCTGGCACACCCTATCTCTCCCTCTCTCTTTCTCTCTCTCTTTGCAAATAAATAAATACTTTAAAAATCATATTTATTTAATTGAGAGAGTGAGAGAAAGAGATAGAGAAGCGAACGGGTGCTACCTATGGTCACCACCTTCCACTTGAACCTCCTCCCCTCCTCCCCCTCCTCCCCTTCCTCCTCCTCCTCCCCCTCCTCTCTCTCCTCCCCCTTCTCCCCCTCCCTCCCCTCTCCACGGTGCCCAGTTAGATTTCATTTCCAAGCACACACTTGATGAAGTGCATGTGTGCACACACTTCAGCCAGTTTGATTCCAGTGGGAGCACCTGTCTAACCTGTTGTTTCCTCTGTAGACCCGTCAAGGGAACACCTTCCCTCACGCATCTTCAGCCCATAATTCTACTGTTAGCTTTTGGGAAGACATTGTGGTTATATAAATCTCATCTCGGATCAGCATTGGTCTTGGGAAACACAGCTTCTTATCCGCACTGTCACCATTTGGACACCATTTCCAGAGTCAGCTCTGCCTGTCCCCTGGGGGCAGCGCCTCCTTTCCTGGAATTTCCCATCCCAGCAAAGGCACCCCCTTTGTGGCTTCTCCCAGGGGAACGGCAATGTTGGAGTAGCCTGCACTTATTCTGTGTCTTGTCGAATATCAGTAATGTCAGGATTTCCCTGTGACATTCCTGCCAAACTATCTGAAGTCATGATCATGTCGAGGTGTCTGAAATTCCAGCCTCACACCAGTCGCCCTGTGTCCCTGCCTGTCATTCTGGAGTTGTTACCCTCCCCCTCCCCGCAGACACCCATCAGAACATGCACTCCATCCTAATATCATCAAATGGTTTTCTTTGTGAGCAGAATTCAACACAGCCTCCTTATCCAAAACACAGGATCCTAGTGTTGTCTGGTCTCTTCCAACACCTTCCACATCATAACCAACTGATCCCTGCCATGCTATTCTTTGTGGGATTTCTCAAAATACCCCAACTATTCCATCCTGATGGAAGGCTGCTGTCCTTGCCTTGTCTACCCCTCAGGGTAGACATCATCTTCCCCTTAGGTCTTGAGGCAAAAGTCATTCTTCCAAAGAAGCATCTCAGACAGCTATGGTTCAGACTGAGGACCCCTCTTCCCATTCAGTCTCTTATACTTCTACTCACTCCCTGGAATCACACTGGATATTTGATTACTTATTGATGATCAACTTCCCCCTCCAGTAGGATATCCTGAAGGCAGGAACACTTTCTTTTTCCAAGCGTGCAACCAACATCCAGACGTGTGCCTGGAGCAAAGTTGGTGTGCTATGAATAACTATTCAATCAAGACCTGTCAGGCACCTAACAACACACAGGGGCCTCTATCTCTCCCAGGGGAGCACTTTACATCTGGAAACAGCTATCCATGAGGGGAAAAAATCAATGACATGATCACACGAAGAGTGTGCTTAATTCAGAGTCAAACCGAAACAGCTGGAATTCTAAAAATGAGAGCTCTGCTTTGAATTATGCAGCCTTTGCAATTATATCAAAAAATTAAAGACAATTTGATGTGAGAGAATCAATGTGTAACTTAACAATTTTATTCATAACTGTATTTTTGCTAGACTATAAGAAATTTCATGAGTTATAAAACAATATGGAACTACTTCTGTAAGCCTCTAGATTGTCTTATAGTATTAATATTGTCACGTTTCTTGGTTCCTTAACTTATATCTGACAGTTACCACGTGCACTCCTGAAAACATGAGTTAATAACAGGAGGAATGTGGTATTTATTCGTGTTTCAGATTGTTTGCCTACTTGATTAACTTTCATTTTGAAATTTCTTTCATTCCCAGCAAAAGGGAGCCATGATTCTGAAATGGGGTATTTGCCAAACAAAAAAAGATTTTCAAATTTATTACATTCCCTATGTTCTCAAATGGAGAATTACAGCCTTCTTGGTACCTTCCTCGTATAGGAATGGGATATCCACAGAGAATGCATGTATGCTAGCATGGTGACATGTGAATGACAGCTTTAAATTAAATCTCATGTTTCCATGCTTATATTAGCAAATAGCACAAAAGAAGAGACTGGATCGACATTCACATAAATATTGTACCACATCTACAGCCCTATTTTCTTCTCTGTGTTTCACTTAAATCTACTGCATATTAATATAATTTTAGATTTACAGAAGATGAGGAGTGACATCTTCATTGAACTTCCAATATCACCATCCTATACAGTAATGCTTTTTCAGAACTAAGACATAAACTTTAATATAATGCACTTTCCCTCAGTGCCTATGTCGGGACCACACTCTGCTTTCAGTCCCCCTTGTCCTGAGTCTCCTCTCCATTGTGACATTCTCCTGCCTTTTCTTGTCTTTGCAACTGTGACACATTCCAGAACATGCTGAATTCTTGGCTGATGCTGAGGACAATGCTGTCTCAGGCTGTCCAGTCTTTTCTTCCCTGGCTGTTCTGGCTTCATGTGATTCCTCAGCCTTTGGCTAGATGGCTGGAGCTAGCTCTGTTTCCAGAATAAACGTGGTGTGAAACAGACTTCAGGAAGCTGAGACACAGAGAATTGATCGCCAGGTACCCAGAGACAGTGACTTTGAACCTCCAAGTGGTGGCTACCAGGGACAGGAAAGGTGCCCCAAGATTGAAAGGTGGCACCATGATGATTCCCTAGAGTCCTAAGTGGGTTTGCACATTTTAAACATTCCATGACCCCAATACACTGGATTTGTATCCCATACCTACAAGAGAGCTTTTGCTTCCAAAAGGTGGATCGACCTCAATAAAATGCAACAATAGCTGATTCTTGTGAGCAGCCAACTCTAGGAATAAATGAGCAAACTCACTTGGTTTCCCCTCTCTTCTGAAAATATAGTCGTTGCTTTTATAATGTACAATTAAGCTAGTCAAATTGTAGCTTATTTGCAGTATCTATTGTATGATTTCAGCTCATTTGCAAGGTAAAACTATCTGGTGACATTCTCTGAGTTGATTAGTATTCCACATGCTTATTCAATTTACATAAATAACAGGCCTGTGTCTATATCCACTCTGTGTATTTGACACGTTAAGTTTCCTTTTGATCTTTTTATTTCTTTCTTTTAAAATTATCGAAAGATGAAGTTGACGATATGAAGAGCTGTTCATATTCAAACACAAAATTACCCATTTCTCTTTGGAACATAATTGATGCTTATCCCTTTTTTATGTTTAAACATATTTTGAGGGGATCAGATCTGAAGGAAAACATTTTCTCTTTTTTTTTCCAGCAGGAAAACAATTTACCTTGTAACATTTCTTCTTTGTCCCAGAACAGCAAATTTATGGCACATGTAAATAAACTTTTAAAATTTAGAAAATTAAAGAGTGATTCTAAAAACACAAATATATCAATTATTTACCTGAGAGATGACTTGTTTGATTCATTTTTAAATGTACCCTTTTGGCACAATTACAAAACATGTCTTCTCAATCAGGCTTAAAGCAGTTCAGAAATTATACATGGTGCTTAAGTCAGAGACCGCTCACACCCTATGTTGATATGTCCTTAAAGCAACTCAAATGAAATCACAATTCTTCTCAAATTAGTAGTGAATAAATTATAAGCTAAGTAAATGAAACAAAGGGTTATTTTCTTAATAAGATAATTAATAGGAGGGAATTCTGGAGCCAGGGAGATGGCTCAGGGGTTACAGGCATTTGTTTCACAAGCCTACAGACCAGAGTTTGGATCCCAATTATTTGTGCTCCCTTTACAATGGTGGATGGGGTTGGGAGAATTCTAAATCTCTCAAACCAACTAATCTGGCATATTCATCTGCAAACAAGAGAGATCTTCGGTCTCAAATATAAAGAGGTTGTCCCCTGACATCATATATGCATGCACACACACACACACACACACACACACACACACACACACACACACACACACACAAAGAAAGATTTGCTATACATTGATTTTTTCAATCAGTGCTCCTCCCTTTGAGGATAAGCATAATAAAAACAAAGCAAGTTGAAGGCTGTTAAGAAAACAATGCTTTTCTGTGACTTGGAGAGGAAAAGGGTACCAGTGGTTCTTCCAGGAATCAGCTTCTTACAACAATGAAGAGAGAAGTTTCTGTCTCACTGATCACACTTTGAGGGCAGAGAGGGAGGTGAGGTGGTGAATTCCTATTCTCTTCCACAGTGATAGGATTTTCAAGCAGGCAAATTCCTCCCTGAAATCTGCCATCTGTATAAAGCTGATAACATCCATACCTTCCTTATACGGCTTTACAAATTAGATTATGTAATTACAGTAAAGTGGGCAGCATAGTTCTGGCACAAATTAGAGGCTAATTAAATGCTAGCTCCTGTTCCCATTGTTATTGTTTCATAAATCTCCAAAGTTAGAAATAACTTTTTAAAGTTTAATTAACATATAAGTATTTCTCCTTTAAAAAAAATCTTTCTGCATACAAACTTTAATTTCAGCCAAAAGTATATATCCACGATGAGGAAAGGGAAAGGCAATATTTAAAAATTTTAGAAATTATTACACTGAAAGCTGCTTAAAAATAACAGGGCTATTATAAAAGCACAATTCTGTTTATTCAATAGTATGTAATCTGAATATGTCAATTTTTAAATTACAGTGTTGAAAGGAGCAAATTTCATGCTTCTATACCTTCTGAGGCCAATTATAGAAAGTGCCATTTTATAAGGTCTTTTTTTCTGATTTGAGCATGATATCTAAATTAAATAGAATTTTCAAAATCTTAAATCCACTCACAATTAGAAATGATAATTCTTGGATAAAGGCCATGATTAATGGTAGTGTGTTACAGTACTAAACCTGGAGATACTTTCTATTAAATGCAAAAACAATAAAAACCAGATACTTTCCAAGGTTTCACCTTAAACAGTAAGGAAGCTCCATCTTTGAATAATTTTTAATTAGTTTTTATTGAACACCATTGAGTATGTGTGATGGTTATTGTGTTTGTATTCTTCTCTGCCAGGACTTGACATTCATTCAACTTAAAAGATAAATATCTTCACTCAATATGTATTTTCCTAAAAGTTACAATATGGGAATTTATAGATTCCTCACACCATCAACTGTCTGTAAATCAAGTTAGTATCTTCCTTTCTGTTCACCCAGTTTGTGAGTTCTGAGTGAGAGGTCTGGGCGCAATGTTTCTCTTAGTGTGCAATAGAACCCAGATATGACTGGGCTTGCATGCAACTGCTCCCCTGACTTTGCATGTTTTCCTGTTGCCCTCCCTTGGGAAGATTTGCCATCATCCCCAAATCTCATCATTTCTTGGGTTAGGGATAAATGTTCTTGTCCTGGCCCTTATATTTTACTAACTATGGGGTCTGGGAAAATTCCCTGTCATTGAAGGAAATAGCCCAAGGACCTCAAAGCTTACATGCACCAGCGCGATCGAATGCCGCTATCCTAAGTATAACCACAAAGATCTGGTGGCCACTTCCTCAGGTGATCTGGAATATTCTACTTAAGACTCTTGCCTATACCTCAAAATAAGCTTAGATTCTATGGAAAGAGCTTTGAAAGGCTAGGGTGGGTGGGGAGAAGGGAGGGGGGAAACCACGGTGATGTTAAGGACATATGACGTTAGAGAGAGGGAGATGCGGGCAAGTTCCTATAGAGTGACTGTACTTCATGCATTGCGGACCCATTCAAAGGAGAAAAGTGAGAACTTTCATCACGCTTTGGCAGCTTCTGAACCATTAGACAGAAGACAGTGTCTGAAGCAGACTGAGAGCGAAGCTGGCAGCAGCCAGGCATCGGGACCTCTTTAAATGGCTTCAACATTTGGACACATTGATGAAAATTAAGTTATTTTCTGGAGTGAATGAAATGTGAACCTTTGAAAACCCAGAGATGTTTCAAAATCTCTATTACCACCTGGATGAATCAATCTGTCTACTTCCATGGCCACAGTGAGGTGCGATATCTGACAGAGTTTCTGTCCCAAGTTCAAGCCCCATATCAAAATGCCCAGACAGCGCTTCCCTGCAATATTTTGTGAAGCTGAAATCGAACAAATGAAACATGACTTATCTTCACACACTTAATGGGCTACTGTCAGGCCGGGCTGATTGGAGCTTGCTGCTTGCCTGTCCGTTACTGTCGTGTTTAATTGTGTCCAGGCTATTAGGTTAGAAAGAAGCTACAGGGGAGGATGCTGGGGACCTGCTCACCTTCTGAAAATGCTTTCTTCCCCCTCCAAAAGATACCTTTCCAAAGATCCATTCTGATCTGGGATGAGACTTATATAATTGCAGTGTCTTCATCAAAACTGACAGCAGAATTCTAGCCCAAAGACGCATGCAGTCGGGTCAGAAGATGAACCCTGGACAAGTCTGCTGAGAACAAATGGCTGGACCAGGGCTCCAACTCTACATCAAACTGGCTGAGATATGAGCACATGTGTGCTTTCTGAAATGTCTGGCTGTGATGGCCATTCAATCACAAGGAGAGCTTGGTGTCCTTGGGCCTCAAGGTGGCGGCGATATCTCCAGGGCTGGTCTAGCTTTTGCTTTTCTGTTTCCTCAGCTCTCTTCATTCTTGCAGAAGCAGGTCCTGTCTGCACAGCCCTTGGCACACACCTTGCAGGCTCTCCTGCCCACCACTAACACCTGAGCCGGTCAGTAGCGCCAGTGTCCCCCACTGACTCTCAGATACAAACAGACTGCTAATCTTTGGTCTCCTTATTAAAGGATCAGAGACAAAATGTAATGTTCCTGGAATTTCTCATACAGTGCTTAATCATTTATAACATAGATCATTTGAAATACACTCAAAATAGATTTTTTTTCACAACTCTGATCTCATGCAAGAGAAAAGCCATCATCAATATTTTATTACCCAGAATCTTTTATGTCTATTGACTGGGATACTGTACTGAAATATAAAAGCTTAGATATCTTTATTTTTCAAACAGCTTTATGCCAGGAGCTCAGTTCTCACCTCCTTTGAAAAACCACGAGGGTGCAGAGGGCTAGTGAGCCATGCTCATTCATAAATCTCTGGTATTTCTTACCCATATTCTGAAATGGACTCTTTCCATATAGGATGGCTGTATGTATCAGAATAAAAGACGGATTTCTTTTTAACCAAACCTAGCTACCATAGGCATGCATAAAGGAGACTTTAACCCAAAGCTTTCCTCCCCCAGGAATACATCTGGCCTCGGTTAGAGGGACTGCATGGTTTTCAATGACTACTTTTAGGTTGGCTTACTCTCTCCAGGTGTAGTAAATTATCTTCAGAAGGAATGAGAGATGCTGCTCACATCTAACACTTCAGGTGTCTGTTCACAGAACTTGTGGTATAAACACTATGGTTTGAATCCCATGAAAGATATGTTGACACCTTAACCTCTCTTCTCCCTGAGGTACCTCCCAATGTGATCCTTTTGATGACAGGGACTTTATAGAGGAAATAAAGGCAAGGGCAAGTCATTGGGGTAGGTTCCAACCCAGTGGAGTTGGAATCTTTCTAACACAGGGGGATGTGGGACACAATCACAGGAGAAAGAAGATGCAGAGACAGATGGAGAAGACGGGACATCTTCAAGGCAAGGGCAGGCTTGAAATCTTCCAAAGGAACTAGTCACGTGGCCATTTTGATGTCACACAGTCCATTGAATAAGCCACCCAGGTTGTGGTATTTCACTAAGTGATGCCTAGTAAATTACCACGCAAGCTCTCTCATTTAGTTAGTTCCTGGTCACCTAATGACTTTTTGGAGCAAAGTCTGAGTCTATTTTTTAAAATATTTTATTTATTTATTTGCAAGGAGAGAGAGAGAGAGAGAGAGAGAGAGAGAGAGAGAGAGAGAGAGAGAGAGAGAGGTGCACCAGGGCCTCTGTCACGGCCTATGAACTCCAGATGCTTGCACCACTTTGTGCATCTGGCTTTACATGGATATGGAAATCATCAGGCATTGCAGGTAAGTGCCTTCACCATGAGCCATCTCTCCAGCCCAAGCCTGTTTTTAAAAAGGCTTCTTTGTAAGTTTAAACAAAGTTGTGAAGAAAGGGAGAGAGAAACATGTAAGGGAGGCATGGGTTACATGCCCTAGAGTGAGGAGTGCATACATTTCAAGAGTGAGAGCGTCCTCATCCCCTGCGTCCTGATTTATCTGCTGCCTTTTTCCGCTTACTCCCTGACATGGATGTGTCTGTTCTGATCACTGGTACATCTGCATCACCAAAAGTGCCTAGAATTTATTGTTGCTCAATTAAAATTTATGGAAAACTATTATTTCAAGGAACTAACTTTAAAACACATATATAATTTAATATGGCAGTTGCTACAAGAAATAACTAAAGGCAAAACCTCGATTTAGCAGCCCAATTATTGCTTATAACATCTGAAATGCATCTTGTCAGATTCTTAAATATGAGATATGACCTCTAGTTAAATTGTATTTTTCAAAATATTTCCATTACTTAGCTCATAATTGGCTGAAATTATTTTTGGTCTACTTGTAGAAAGATTCAAATTTTGGATCAGAATTAGATACTGACCTTAAAGAGTTTATAATATTTTGAACATGAGTATCAGTATCTTGAGATGTAATGATATACAACCCCCACAAACTGAGAACACTATCACCTAAGCAACTGTGATTATAATCCTTGGGGTTTACGGGAGAGAAGATCGGTTAGTGGATATGGTTGACTATGTGGTACTGTGAAGGTGACCTTGAACAATGCTGCGCTGCTCCAGAGGAAGTTGGAAGCTCAGACAGCTTCGGTAAATTTTCAGATTCCACAAGGCAAGGCGCCACAGCTCAGTGGTCGCATGAAGCCTTCTAAAACAGCCAGGACAGATAAAGATGGATCACTGCACTCAACATTTCTTCATGAGGTTTATTGATCACCTAAGTTGGCCTGGGGATGAAGTGTGGAGGAAGAAGGACCATGCATGCTGATGTGAACCCACTGAGCAAGCAGCATATTTTGGGGACACCATCAGAAAACAGTGCTCTTCCTTATCTTCCCTGACCTCTCCTGTCTCCTCTATGGAGTGCTTCTTTCTTCCATCCTCTGGGACCCCTTTCTTCGGAGAGCAACATCAATTTATGTTCAGTTGAATGATGCCATAATGGGCTCTTGGCTTCATTCCACAGTGTGAGAGCAAGATCACAGGGGGGTGATATGAAAAAAACACAGACACACACACACACAACGTGAAAACGCAAAGGTAAGGATTCTATGAATGTTTAGGTCAGAGAGACACAGTAACTAATGGTTAAACTAGCCACAGTCCACAATGGGATCCACAGGGTGACTCGATTGGACTTTATGTACTCATTGTGAAACTTTACCTCCCCATGGAAATATGTGTCATTTAAACTGAATGATTTAAAAACATGGTTTGCACAATGTTTTGCTTTTTGGAGTTTTGAGTATCAAAATTGAGGAGGAAATGAAGATGAGGTTCTCTCCAAGATTTTTTTTTGCTGAAAGCAACAAGTTAATTACTATGAAATTATGTAGAGAGAAGTATATTGAAATGTGTCCTAGGACATGAGTAATCACAGCCCTGAGTGGGGGAAATCTCTGATAGTGTAACAGAGATACAGCATCAACACCAGGACTTCTGGGATCTGTGTGAGCACTTGAGTAGCATTCAACCTGGGTGTGCACACACACACACACACATTTTCACAATAAAATATATATTTAGATATATTACATATTGCTAACATTTCTGAACTTTCAGAGGAACTTCCAGTGTTCCAGACTTCTTGTTTTCATATATATCTAGGACGATGTGTGATTCCACAGGAGATAATTATGGGCAGTAGGGCATTGCCATGAAATTTGTGGGCACTGAAAATTAGCTGACGTCTGGAAAAGGCAGTGGGGACAGAGGCAAAAGATGAGGAGAAAGGATTAGAATAAGCATCAATATTCCGCTTATGGCCAGTGAATGTGACCACAAAGGGGACACAGGTAACCTTTTGATGGGCACATCCAATAGGGTTCTTTGATTATTGATTCAATGATTATATTTTAACCTCCTGTTGTGTGCTAGATACTAAGATAGAAAAATATCAGGCATGGTTACCTCTACTAAAGATATGAATGGGTTTCTGAATAGCTCCATGAGAAATGAATGCATTAATTCCCAATGAAGTCTATTTTGTAATGACAAAAAAGTTATCTAGCTACTGTGGGTTACCTTTTTTGTTCATGAAAGTGGCCTGTTGAAAATTGATTTTTTTAAACCTAAGACAATCTTAACCAATTTTACAAAACTAATTGACTCCAATGGTTGTGTGTTCAACTTCTGTGCTATTTGTCTGCCCTGCAGTGTAGGGTTCCTGAGATCAAGGTCTTTCCTACACCAAGGACAATAATGGCCTTACTGAAGCCCATAGTAACAGGATACAGAGAGACAATAAACCACCTAGAAATGACTCAGAGCACCACAGGCTCAAAGCAGATTTAGGAAATAGAACTATACTATTAGGGAATGGTTTAATATAAATCCTGATCCTTGAGCCAGCCACCCCAACAGGGAAGCTTAAGAAAGACCCTTCCAAGCCCTGGCTGTACAGGATTCAACTTCTGTAAACTCTTGTAGCACTGGTAGGTAGTTTATTCTCTCCTTCCCATGTTGTACTTCCTCTCTCTCCTGTGGTTCTGAGAGGTAATAAGAGGGAAATATTTAGAGGCTTTCCAGAACTCTCACATTGTTCTGTGTGTTCTTCATATTAAGTCAAACCTTTGTGCTATGGGATGTCAAGAGATTTTGGCAAGAACTTTGAAATTGGCGAACTCATTGTAGTCAGGTGGAACTTACACAGACATGTCATAGTCCCCTTGGATGCAATAGAACCAAAGCAGTTCCTGGGTATTGCTTTCTCCTTAGAGGCGAGCACAGAGATCATACTTTTGTTATACCCCACATGCCTCCCAGCCCGTCATAGTTTCTGTACATATTTGAATAGTGCTTGATACAAGCATGTGACTTCCTATACTTTGATTCTTGGAGCTCCCCAGAGATAAGACCTTGAGTTCACCTCTTTATTCTATGTCTGACATGCAAAATTATATGTTCCTGTCCCCAACTTATGAATAGTACCTAAGTCCTAATGCCATCCAAATGACCTAATGGCAATAGAAAAGGGGGTAAAACATTCCTTTATGTTTAATATTGCTATGCCATACTGTATACTGGAAGTTCTGACATCTCACAAATAACCCAGAGATTGGCGTAGGAGGCTGATGATGCTGTCATCAAATACTGACATTGGAGTGGTGAATAAGTGGTTATGTATTTGATGGAGAATATAAACCTACTGGAGGTTTGCTCATTTCCTTCCACAAGCTTGACCAGGTTCCAAACTCAGAGGAAAGATTGTGGCCATTTTGGGGCTTTACCAAATACACAGCTGATTTTTTTTTTCTCTAGACTTCAGAGTGAAGAGCAGAGTCTCACCTTTCAAAAATTCATCTTGAAGGAGAAAATGCTGAATGCATCCTTGCAAAATGATTCCATTTCATACTGTTTCTTATTATCTTAGCTTTCCAGACCAATAAACACAAAAGCTTAACCTTGGAAAAGTTCAGCATTTTTCCAGTTATTCAATGTCTTCAGAAAAGGGAGACTTTTCTTCACTTAATCCAATAAAGGCAACATGCCATCTTGTATGTGGGCTCTTAGGGTCCATTCGTCACAAGCAAGCACTTAAAATATCCCAACCAACACCAATGTCAACATGAACTGGGATCCTCAGGAGAGTCTATGCACCCTTTATGAATATTTCTGGAAACCCAATGGGGAGCATTTTGAAAGGAATGTTTTCACTGACATGTGTGGAATCAGAATAAATAATAATAATAAATAAATATGGTAGTTGGGGTTGACATAAGGAACATCCATTACTCATTGCTATAAAGAATACAAATTTGTCCACATTATTGAGGGTAAACAAATATAAAGAATAGTTTGCATGTAAAAGACACATATCAGGAAGAAGGAGCTGGCCTTCACCTATGCATTGGCTTTGATTCTCAAGTGTGAACAGTGAGAAGAGGTAGAAGGCTTCCAGGCTCAAGGGTTGAGAGGTCTGGGCAGGAGCCTGAGAACCCATGTCTTTTAAGTCTCTGTTTTGGTCAGCTTTCTTGTTGCTGTGCAGAAAGAACCCAAAAAAAGCGGCTTGTGGTGGAATGAGTTTATTTGGCTTAGAGACTTGAGGGGAGACTCCATCCTGGCAGGGAAAACGATGGCATGTGCAGAGGGGTGGTCATCACCTCCGCCACAGCACTGCAAACAGTGGCAGGAAGTTGTGCCAAACACTGGTAAGGGAAGCTGGTTTATAACCCCATAAGCCTGCCCGCAACAACACAGCTCCAGCGAGGTTGTAAAATCCAAACTGTCATCAGCTGAGGGTCAATCATTCAGAACACATTCATTCATTTTTGGGGGACACCTGGATCAAACTCTGACAGCCTCACATCAACAGTCTTGAGAACTATGGCTTTATTGTCAGATGCTAACCTCCTCCTAACTCCTAATTCCTTGATGCCTGATTGTTGAAGTTCAAAGGGACCATCATTACTACTTAGCATTCACAGATGCTGGCAACAGTAGCATTATCCTGACACATTTCAAATGAAAAATCAATGACCTCCAGTGATTGTTTTATTTTTCATTTTTCCCAACAAACTTAGGAAACTGGGAATTAATTCAGTTAATATTGAAATGTTCACTGCTTTGCTAGTTTACATAAGTACTACCCATTTTCAATTTCAGTGTTGGGGCAAAGACTGAAAAGTTGTCAATTCTGAAGATTAATCTTCATTGACTGGAATTAGAATCACCTACAAGGTTGGTGAGGCACACTCTGGGTGTGTCTACAAGGAGGCAAGGACAAGAGAGGAGGAGTCACCATAAATATGGCCAGCACCATCCCCTGGACTGTTGTTCCCATAAAGGTGGGAAAAGTAGTAAGGCAGGATTCCTCCTCTGGCCTGGGTGTGAGCCACAGAGGAGAGAAACCTCTGAAACCGTGAAGCAAACTGAATTAAATTTTCTCTCCCTTAAGCTGTTTCTGCTTATATATGTATATATATACATATATATATAT
>PVHP010035057.1:0-18724 GCA_004024765.1 Zapus hudsonius | reverse complement strand
TTGTTCTTTTCCTCCGCGGTGGGTCCTTCTCTAAACACTCTCTTCTCACTCCTGGCCCAGGGTTTGAATAGCTTTAACCCTGCACGGTTGCACAACACCCACAAAGGCTCCAGGAACCCACAACTTCCCAATAATGCTGAACCCAGTGAAATTTCCCAGTAAGCACCACCCCCGCCTGACTAATGCTGTCTTCTTCGCCTGGAGATGCAACATCCCATTTTAAGGAACCCAGTCATTTGGTTTAGATTCGGTGCTTGCTGTATCTTAATAGCTTTCTGAATCACTCATTTTTCTACTTTTGAACTGATTCACTCTGGATACTTCCTTGTATAGAAACCTGGCCTCTCCTTCAAGGCTGAGTCCCAGCAGCCGCCTTCCCCTGGGGCTTAGCCACATCCCTGCTGCCCTGGCTCCTATTCCCCCCCATGTGTTTGTTAAGTTGCCATCACTATTATCAAAATGATACGAGTTCGATGCCAGCTATTTGATTCATATCTTAGACTCCTCACCAGGACTGTAGGAAGACTGGGTCATTTTTATATTACTGACTAAGACACTGAGCCTCCAGAGGTTTGAGCCTCTTACTCAAGGTCATACATAGGAAAAGGTGAGGCTCAGAAACCGAGCTTGTCCTCAGGCTACAAAGCAAGTGCCCTGGAAATGCCGTGGTTTTGAGAGGAGCTGTTGCTATAATGATGGTTATGATGATTTTGATATCTGTCATCCCTACAGACTGAAAACTCTGCATAGGTTTGGCTCCTGGTCACATCCTGCGCCCATCTGGAAGCAAAGAGCAGCTGTTCTGCACTATGCCCCACAGCTGAGGGACTTCTTGTCCCTTCCTTAGTATTGGCGGTTGAAGTATCCCTACATCGTTGTGTGTCTTATGCACTCAAGTGCATCCAACACAGTCTGAATGAAGTAGGTAGGGCTGCCATGGCCTGGAGGAAACCAGTGGGCATGCTTCCCAGCTGAAGATCTACTAGAAGTTAGAAACGTGCCCTAGAGC
Organism: Zapus hudsonius; assembly: GCA_004024765.1. Classification (NCBI taxonomy): domain Eukaryota; kingdom Metazoa; phylum Chordata; class Mammalia; order Rodentia; family Dipodidae; genus Zapus; species Zapus hudsonius. Next base: position 17,715 of record PVHP010035057.1, on the reverse strand, counting down.
TCTGGATAGTGCTGCCAGACAAGACCTCCTTGTGGCTCACTGGCAGGCTGAAAGCTTGCCAAGCAACTTGTGGGTAAAAGATTTTAAGTATCCACCCTCTTCTTGCCTCTTCTGGGGCACTTTGGGGAAGCGGAGGAAGGGAGAGGACAAGGCCCTCAGAGAAGGGAAGGCAAGCTTTAGAGGGGTTGGCTTGTCCCTGAAGGAATATGATGAGGACAGGATCCTTTGGATCAGGAAAGAATGACAGAAGAGCTAAATGAGGTAGAGAGGGCTGGGAAGGGTGATCAAGGAAAAGCCAATTGCAGGTGACACTTGGGGACAAAGAACATTGAGCCTGGCTCATGTTCACTTTAATGCTTTATTCCTGACTTTTGTTGTTGTTGTTTCATTTTTCGAGGTAGGGTCTTATTCTATCCCAGGCTGACTTGGAATTCACTATGTAGTCTCAGGGTGGCCTCAGACTCTCAGTGATTCTCCTCACTCTGCCTGGGATTAAAGGCAAGTGTCACCATGCCTGGCTTTTATCTATGACTTTTTCCTTTCCGTTCTTCCTTTCTTTTCCCTTAACCTTCCCTTTTCTTCTCTTCCTTCTTCTCTTTTTATTTTTCTTTTCTTTTTTAAAAATTTGAGGCAGAGTCTTACTTTGCAGCCTAGGCTAGCCTCAAACTTGTGACGACCTTCCTTCCTGCCCCGGTCTTGCAAGTGCTGGGATTACTAGAACGAGCTTTAGCTTGTTCTGTCTTTCATCGATATGACTCCTTTTGTCTTTTCCTGATGACACTGGGTCCATCCTTCCACCTGTGCCTTCCACGGGAAGCTTAGTTTCATCCAGGCTTCCTTTAGGGCTTGTATTTATTGGCTTTTAGGATTGAGGCCCAAACTGCAAACTTTCTCTTTGTGTGTGTGTGGGGGGTGGTGGTGGTGGTGCTGGGGATTGAATCTATGCCTCATGCTGAGCAGTCTCAAACTCTGCCTTCGGAGATTAGCATACTGTCAGGGAAGTAACCTAGTGGGTATGCCTAGCCTCCAGGGCCAGACCTCTGGAAACTGCCTCCCAGACTTGGACTCCACCTAGTGCCTCCCCACAGGTTCTACGTACCCCAGAGGTGATGATGAAGCCCCCATTTATTAGACAAAGGATTGAGGTTTAGGGATGGACCTTCAGCTGCCCAAGGACAAAAACAGTCACCTGACACATGAAGGACCCACACAATGGGGGTGGACCAACTCACTCTAACCCAGGGATTTCTTATCTCCTGCTTTTCCTCATGACCAAGGTGATGGGAAGCAGCGGTGGTGGCAGAGACCATACCAGCAGCAAATGCTCCCTGGGCACTAAATCTGGGCTCAGCACCAGGTGTGTGACCTGGAAGGAAAAACAGATTTCTAGGACCAAATAATAGATCTCCTGGAGTTCATAAATGTATCCAGATGCTTCCCAATTTGTAGAGTTATGTCCCAATATGCCCACCATAAATTGAAAATATCATTGAGTCAAAAATGCATTTAATACACTCAAGCTGCAGAATTCAACCAGCCTCCTTCCACCTGCTCAGAGGCAACTCTAGTCTGCAACTGGGCAAAGCCATCCAGTGCAAAGGAATAGCATTAAGCACAAGGGAGGGAGAGTCATAGGTGAGCCTGGCATAGTGGTGCACGATTGTAATCTCAGCATTTAGGAAGCTGGGGCAGGAGGATCAAAAGTTCAAAGCTAGCCTGGGCCTCGTAGAGAGATCCTGTCCAAAACAAAACAAGACAGAAAGATACCATAGTTGATAGCTCGATCTCCTTTACGAATGGAGTCAGAGAGGGCAGACTAGTTGTTGAAATCACACAGCCAGTAAGCAGCAAAGGGAGGATTTGCACTCAGACTCGTCTGATATCACAGCTTACATCCAATGCCACACAACCAGTCCTGGTGGTCATGGAAAGATCTAGTGCCTAGTCCTGTGTTGGAAATGGAAACATGAGTCACCAGCCATCCCTGGGGAAGGAGAGGAACCCAGCTTGGGGGCAGAATGTTCTGCCAGATGCTGTGGACCAGCTGTCAGCACCCTGAGTGTCCTTCATGCCGAGGAAGGGGGAGGAGAGATCATGGGCAACTGTGCCCAGGCCAGTGGCATGGCAGCCTGACAGGCTACACTTGCCAGTGACGTCAGCTTGCACATCTGGCCTCTGGAATGCTGGGTCCCGGGATGGGTCTGGGTTTCTCTACAGCTTCTCCAGACAGGCTTCTGGCCTGAAATGACTCAGCCTCTCTGTGGAGAAAGCTCTCTTCAGCTTCCTCGGTCTCTGGGACCAGGCCTCTGTGGTGATGACGTGGGAGATGGGCCTCCATACCCACTGATAAGGGCCTGGGCTCTGTGTACAGAGTGGTAAGAGAAGCAAGGCCTTGGGCTAGACATTGTGGGGTGGCCTGTGGGGGGGGCGTGTCTCAGACCAGTGCCAGAATCAGGTGAAGGGACATCATGCCAAGTACCACCACCTGGAGAATGTCAGTCATTGTGATTGGCTGCCTGAATCATGAAGTGCTGAGTGGACATGTTTCATGAGTCCCAAAGGGCATAGTGGCACACGACTGTGACCTCCGGACTTAGGAGGCTGAAGTGGAAGGATCAAAAGTGTGAGGCCAGCCTGGGCTACATAGGGAGACCCTGTCTAAATAAAACAATAAGGTTCAGAGATGGAAAGTCAGTTGACCAAGAACAAAAACAGCCACCTGGCTGGTGAGGGACCCACACACTGGAGATGGACCAACTATCTCTGTCTACCTCAGGGACTCCTTTGGCCCGAAGGGCAGGTGCCCTCTCTTGCTTCTTCTCTTGGGCAAGGTGCACATGAGTGGGTGGTTAGCCCTTTGCTGCCCCATCTAGGTGCCTGGCAGGAGCGCATTCTTAGCCCCTAACTGCTCATCTAGGTTGGGGTGCTGTGTCTGGCTTCTCTCTTTGGTCTAGCTTCTGCTGTGCTTTAGGGAGGTCCTACCTGGCCTCATCCCAACACCAAGTGAGAGGGTCAACCCTATTGCCTTTCTCCCCACCCGCTGACACCTCGTCTCATTTCCATACCTATGCTGGTTCTACTAGGGAAAGTTGACTGGTCTGAGTGACTTAGCAACAGGGGTGATTCATTTTGGTTCCTAAAAGAACAAAACCCCAGGCCTTTCTTCCTGAGATGGCCTCTGTGCTAGCTGGCCTCATCCCTGGGTCAGGAATGAGTCACCCTGGCCCTCTCTGTGAGGCTTTGGGTCAAAGCAAACAGTGAGGTCCTTTGCTCTGCTCCTGGGGGAGCAAGGTGAGCTGATGGGGATGGGGGCTGAGAACAAGCCAGCCAGCAGTGGAGGGCAACCTTCAGAAGGAAGCAGGCTGCTAGCAAAGGAGTCTTGAAGCCCTTGCCATGTCCCTCCTCTTGGCCTCCTCCTCAGCCTGGCGAAGGCGGGGCCTGCAGCCTGCTGTCCAAATTCCTTACCCAAAAGTGGAAAAACAGCCCACAATTCCACAATGTGCTGGAATTTACAAAAGCATCCTTGATAATATGATTTGCCTGGGGGACAAGTCACCACTTCCCTGCTTGGGTAAACCATACGACCTCAATTTCCTCAGCCACAAAATGAGAGTCATCCTGGGGAGCTGGCAAAGTCATCATGGGGGCAGTAATGACAGTCATGAGGCAGGGACACAGCTGGCTGTATTGGGGGATCTATTTCCATGAGGAGGGGATCCTCTAAGGTGGGCAATTTTGTTCCTGAAGGACACCTCTCCCTCTCTGGAAGGCACACCTCAGTGGTTGAAGACAGGTGCTGAGCAGGGATCTAAGGTCACGAGGCATAAGTAGATTTCTTTGCAGTCTCACCTGAGATATGAAGATGGATAGCCTTAGGAACCGTTGTCACAGACTGCCCAGCCTGCACTGACTTACCTTCCCCTCTCTGGGCCACAGATTTATTTATTTTTAATCAGTAAAACAGAGATAGTCATTCTTAGAGAGTTTAGCAACTTGGGCCCAGCTGTCAGGACTTTGTCCTGGGTCCTATTGACCACTGGCCAGGAGAATGAGATCATCCCATCAGGTGGCCTTGAAGAGTCAATGGGACAATTGCATTACGTGCTCATGGCTTTGGGATGGTGGTATTCGATGACACTAATGTCCATCTCTGTTGGACAGCAAGTGTTTGATCAATGCTAGCTCTCACGAGAACGATAGAACCACAGTCATAGCCATCAAAGGGACAGTGGAGATCATGTCCTTATTTTAGATCATTACCAAGGGGGACTAAGAGATCCAGAGGAGCTTCCTAGAAGAGGAAAGCCAAGATGGAGGCTCCCATTTCTCCACTCGGGCTCTTGGTAGATTGGGGCCATTTAGATTAAGGACATCCCCCTAGGAATCGCTAGCTGTATGAACATGACCGCTCTAGGCAAGAATGAAGTAGCTCCAGGCTGTCACCCAGAAAGATCTAGAGGCAATTCCAGAAAGATCTAGAAGAAAGCAGCAGTGAAATGCAAATGACTTTCAGCAAGCTCCACCCCATGACATGAGTCAAGGCAACAGCTCTGCTGTGGGAACATCCAGCCATCTGGAGTCCAAGTTCATGGCTCAGAGACAACTATTCTAGACAATTGCAACGGCCTCTGTTTGATGACTGATACCCGTATGCCAGGCGCTGTGCCAAGCTCATGAACCTCCCTAGTCCTCATGGACATTCTGAGGGGTATGTACCCCATGACTCCAGCCAATGGAAGAGGCAGAGAGGCAGACGAACTTTCCCAAGGTTCTTAGTGGGGCTGGAACTTGAACCTGGATAGTGTGGCTCAGACCTGTCACCATCTACACCAGCCTGCTGCTGGCATTCTTCCTAGCTGGGTCATCCTTGTCACTGATCCACACCATGAGTCTGTGACTGCACAGTCCCAGCGCATGGCCCTGTGAGGCCTGAAGTATTCTTTTCTTGGAATTAGCACTTAGTAGGAATTCATTTTTGCAACATGCCAGGGTCTGAAACAACTGGAAGGCCACAAAGCAGGTGGCTGGAGGTGACACTGTTGCTAATCCCACGTGACAGCTGGAAAGAGACCTGAGGCTCTGAGGGACTGAGAGTGTATTTAATGTCACAGAGCATGGAGTTGAAACAGAACCTCTAAGGGCCATGGGTGCTTGGTCTCTTCCCCTTGAACCTGGCTCTTCGTTTCTGTGATAGCCCTTTCTCTGGAGTTTGTGTCAGCTTGTGAGGACCTGAAGACGAAGGGGAAGGAGGTTGCTGGCACTGTGTACTTCAGAAAGTACTGGGCTGAGAAGTGTTTACGAAAGAGGGGGATCTGGCTGGGAATGGAGGCATACACTTTTAATCCCAACACTTGTGAGGCTTAGGTAGGAGGATCAGCCTGAGTTCAAGGCCAGCCTGGAACTACACAGTGAATTCCATGTTGGCCTGGGCTAGAGTGAGACCTAACCAAGGAAAACCAAAACACAAAACAAACAAACAAAAAAGAAAGACATGGATTCTGGGAAGATGGCTCATGGGTTAAAGGTGCTTGCTTGCAAAGCCTGCCCATGCCATCCATGTAAGATGGACAAAAAAAGGGTGTTCGTTTGGAGTGGCAAGAGGCTCTGGCATGTGCACACACGCGCGTGTGCACACACACACACACACACACAAATAAATAAATAATAAAATATTTCAAAAGTATGGAAGCATGAAGGAGCATATTTGTCCCATGTTCAGGGACAAGAGGACCAAAATGATCAGCTTGGCCCCTGGTTCAGAGGCTGGCCCTGCAGGAACGCCGGCCTCCAACCCAGGGTGACTTAGTCATTGAGATGTGAAGTCATTGAGGCCTTACTGTGGTCCTCTTTCTAGATTCTTCCCTGGCTTACATATTTTGGCTTAAGGGTGGTGGCTAAGGCTGGGAGAAAGCCCAAAGGCCTCAGATGCCTGATAGCATGGTGTGGCCTGCATTTTGGGTCAGTGGACTTAGCATTGGCCCTTTTGTGGGAACCATGGTTATTCAGCCAAGGTCCCACATGGGCTGGGGTCCTGGACTGGATAAAAAGGAGAGGGCTGGCTGAGCAGCCATGTTCATCGCCCTCTGCTTCCTCACCAGACAGTTCATCAAACTCTCACCATGATGAACTGTAGCCTGGAATTATAAACAGAAATAAACCCTTCCTCCTTTAAACTGTTTTTCTAGGCATTTCTTCCCCAAGAGGTTGACTAAGACAGGGACATAGGTGGCCAGGCCCAGAAGGGACCCAGAAACTTCTGAAGGAGTTCTGAAGGGCTTAGCCTGGTCCTCAGCCCATGTGGGCTCCAGCTTCCTCCTCCCCCTTTGGCCTTTGCTTCCCTGAAGCTATTCATGAGCACTTCCTGACCCTTGAGTAGGTAAAGAAAGGGGAAGTGAAAGTTGCTTGCCTCCTGGGTTCTTGAAGAGCAAAATCATTTTAATTGCTATTAATTTTAAAATAATTCATGTTAGGGAATCATCCACACAGGAAAGTATAAGCCCAACCCTTCTGGTCCCTGGAATGAGGCTTCTTAAAATTTCTCCATCTATGACTCTTCTTGCCTGAGACTTTCTGCATGACCCTGGGTATATAAGTATTTAACATGGATGTACAAATCAAATATTGACTGATAGTAACCCACAAAGAAAATTATTTATTTTACTCTTAAATTTTTTATTTATTTATGGGCTGAAGAGATGGCTTAGTGGTTAAGGTGCTTGTTTGCAAAGCAGAGGACCAGAGTTCTATTCCCCAGGACACATGTAAAGCCAGATGCACAAGGTGGTACATGTGTCTGGAGTTCGTTTGCAGTGGCTGGAGGCCCTGGCGCAACCATTCTCTCTCTCCCTCTGTATACCTCTTTCTCTCACTCTCTCTCAAATAAATAAATAAATTTAAATTTTTAAAATTTATTTATTTATTTGCAAGGAGAGAGAGAGAGAGAGAGAGAGAGAGAGAGAGAGAGAGAGAGAGAGAGAGAGAGAGTGCTCTGGCTTTACATGGGTACCAGGGAAAGTGCCTTAACCACTGAGCCATCTCTCCAGACTCAGGAAATTGATTTGAGGAGCTCTAGCGTTCCTCAGCCTCTGTTTCTGATCCTCTGAGCTCTAGCTCCCATGGCCTCCACAATGCCTTCGCAGCCACGATGCACTCACTGTACCCTCTCAAACCACAAACCAAACTAAATCCTAAATAATAAAAAAAATAAATTTATTTTAAAATAAGTTTAGCTAGGTATGATGGCCCACACCTTTAATCCCAGCACCCGGGAGGATCACTGTGAGTTCCAGGCCAGCCTGAAGACTACATAGTGAATTCCAGGTCAGCCTGGGCTAGAGTGAGACCCTACCTTGAAAAATAACAACAACAACAAAATAAATAATAATAATAATAAATAATAATTTTGTCCTGGCCTATTAGCTCAGTTGTTAAATAATTCTTTTTTATACATATTATAATCTTGCTATTTGTAAAGATGAAGCAATATAGCCTGGCATAGTGGTGCACACCTTTAATCCTAGCACTCAGGAGGCAGAGGTAGGAGGATCGCCATGAATTGAGGCCACCCTGAGACTACATAGTGAATTCCAGGTCAGCCTGGGCTAGAGCGAGACCCTACCTCGAAAAAGCAACAACAACAAAAAAGACAAAGCAAATTTGCATAATGACAAGATGGATGTTTGTCTATTTTTCTGACTTTTTTTTGGGGGGGGGGTATGTGTTGCAGTTATCTTCTCACTGTTGGGACAAACCACCAGACCAGAAGTAGCTGGTGGAAAGGGTTTCTTTATGAAGGGAACCTTCATCATGGCCAGGAAAGCATGGCAGAGCAGTCAGTCAGAGAGTCATATCTTGTCCCATCAATTGGGAGGAGGCAGCAAGAGTGAGCTTCTAGCTAGCGCTGGCCAGAGAGGACTCTACAGGCCCAAGGCCTGTCCCCAATGACACACCTCCAAAGTGCCACCCTCCCAAAGCTTCTACTAGCTGAGAAGTAAGCTTAAGGCTTAATCACAAACACAAGAGGCCTTGGATGACATTTTACAATCAATGAACACATATACTCATTTATTTTAAGTAAAGGAGGTTGGAAACCACATTACTATGTCAACCTTTCTGTGAATGGATACTGAATATCTCCTATATGCTAAACCCTTTGACTTGATTTTTCCTTCACTGACATACTTGGGACATTGAGGAGAATCCTGGAGGCTAGGAACCCTGCATGCACCTTGGATTTCTTGGGAAGATTTCAACAGCTCCCAAGCCCAGGCTTCTACCAGGTGAGTTCAGAAGCCCTGAAGACGTCAGGTGTGGAATATAGCTCCAGCCTGCCAAGTTGGGAGTAGAGGTGGGTTCTTCCATGGAAGGGAAGCTAATATGGCCTTGTTAGGTCTCTCAGTGCTGCTTCCTACTGGAAGGAGCAGGGGAGCCGGGGCACAGGCATCTTTGCATTGGTATCAGAGTGTCATCCATACTCTCTCTTTCTCCTGGAGAAAATTGCTGTGATAGATTAGGATGTGCTAGCCACAGAGCTGCCAACAGAGACAGGAAGATTCCATGATCAGGGACCCAGGGATGGCCTTCTCTGTGAGGAGTCTGCCCTCACCCCAGTCTGGAACACAGTGTTGATTATTGGGTGGCTTATGAAATATTATGTGCCTGTCTGTGCTGTGTGTCAGGTGTCTGCGTGTCTGTCTGCGGGTGAATGTGTGCATGTCTGTGTATGTTTTGTGTATCTGTGCACTTGTATTACTTCTGCCTGTGGGTATGTTTGTTTGGGTGTATCACGGGTGTGTCTATAGGTATTTATGTATATGTCTATATGTGTATATATCTGTATATTTCTGAGTGTGTTCTTCTGTTTGCATATTCTTGTCCATGTTGTTGGTGACGATGATGGGGTGTGTCTTTGTGTGTTTGCCCAAGGACAGCATGTCTTCCTTGCCTTAGACCTCTATTGTCTAGGCTAGCAGAGCCTATGACAAGTGTCAGCAAACACCTGCCCAGTACAGCACCTGAAGCCCAGGGGGCTCTAAGGTACCCACTCAAGGCCCTGGGCTGACGTTTCATAGGTGTAGCCTTCTTCGGGTATCTCAGTGACTCAGTTAAGAGGTGCCACACAAATCACTCCCCACTCCCAGGTGAGGAGCAGATTCATAGACCATGGAAATTAGAGTGGTGACTTACCCATCACCCTGTCCTTAGCTGACCTTTCCTGCCCAGCACTCCTGCCTGCTAGGAACAGGCCCCAGGGCCAGGCTTACCCTGGCTTCCTATGGGCCACTAGGCAAGAAGTTATAACCCTAAGCTAGGCTTTGCTTTGCCTCTCTGGGCTCACAGTTATTCAGGGGATAAAATAATGATAATGACACCAATGGCTCAGTGCTTACTCTGTGTTACCATGTCGAGGGCGCTGCCTGCTCTGTGAATTGGTCTCCTCCTCACACCTCAAATGAGTGAGTCTTATTGTCCTGGGTTGGGCACACGTCACTGTTCTGCCCACGGCCTCCTGGGCTGTGGCCTCACGCCCAGGAGAAGCCCTGTCGCTGGCCCTTGAAGCTCATGTCCAGCCCTTATGAAGTTCCTTATAGATGGCCTTTGTTCTAGAGTCCTGAGAATAAAGACTTCTCAGAAGTGGAGAGCCCTATACAGAGGTGTCATGACACTAAGTGAACCCTCCACAGGAAAAGGGGTGGTAACTCTCCCAGCCTATCACAAGTGAGCAAGGCCATAGGTGAGGCTCAGGTGTACACAGAATCCCAAAGTAACCCTTGTACTTTCACTGGAGGGCTCCGGGTTCCTGGCTGGAGCTTGCACACTGAGCTGGTCTAAAAGTCACAGAGAAAGTGAAAGAAAACGTGTGCAGCACCGTGAGCAGAATGGCCATTTCTAGCTTGGCTCTTCCATTAAGCTCCGGATTTCTCTTCATACCGAGTCTCCTGTGGGCTTCCATTCCTGAATAGTGACTAAACTCTGTAGGCTCAACTGGTTGTCCTCAAAAATCTTGGGGAGCCTTGTGATCTGTCTCTACCTTTGTAGTCGGCTATTATGGCTTGGAATTAAATGTGTGTCCACTCCATTCTACTCATAAGAAACATAAGAAATCATACGATGTGTGTGCACCAGAGCCTCTTGCTGCTACAAACAAACACCAGATACTTGTGTCACTTTTTGCATCCACTTTATGTGGGTGCTGGGGAGTAACCCTGGCCAGTAGGCTTTGCAAGCAAATGCCTTTAACTGCTGAGCCATCTCCGCAGCCCCATCAAAATGCTCTTTTCTTGAAGCCAAAATCTTCACTCTTAATTGTGGCTGTACTAAAACCACGCTTATATTTATAAATTTTTCCACAATAATTTCATTTTTGTTTTTTTGAGGTAGGGTTTCATTCTAGCCCAGGCTGACCTGGAACTCATTCTGTGGTCCCCTGCTGGCCTCAAACTCACAGCGATCCTCCTATCTCTACCTCCTGAGGGCTGGGATTAAAGGTATGCATGACCCTGTCCTGCATTCACAATAATTTTGACCACCATGTTTTTGACTAAATTTTTATTTAATAACCAATGTTGAGGTGCAAAAAAGTAAATTGAATTTGGCTTACATTTCCACTAATCCAATGTAAATGTCCCAAACAATTAGTTATTAATGAGGAGAATAAATAAAAGAAAGACTGAATTACCATAAAAAACAACTATGAGAAATGTTTTTGAACAAAATGGATTTATGGCTAAGAATAGATCAGCTCAATAGTAGAGAGCTTGTTTAGCATTCATAAGGCCCTGGGTTTGAGCTCCAGAATAGCAAAAAATTAATAATATGAGTAATACAGATTTATCATGGTGCATATTAAGTGTCATAAATTTCTCTCTATTCAAATATATGATTCAGTTTCCATTGGAACCATTGATCTATTTACTGTCTCTCTAAATGTTCCTTTTCTAAGCATGTTACATAAATGGAGATATATAAACTCTAGCGGTGTGGGTCTGTCTTCTTCCACTTATAGTCTTTGAGGTTCATCCATACGGCAGTGTGCTATGGTAGTTTGAATGTACAGGGTCCCCATAGTCTCATGTGTTTATGATTAAGCCTCCTGCTCAATCCCCAGCAGTGACAACTTGGAAGTTGCAAGGTGCACATTGCTGAAGGAGGTGTGTTGCTTGGGATGGGCCATGCGGTGTTCTAGCCTAAGTGTCCCTGGTCAGAGCCAGCACAGTCTTGCTGCTACCTCCACGCTGCTGTGGCTAGATGCGGTGGCCAGCCTCTGCTCTGCCATCATGAAGCTTCCCCTCAAAACCCTTTCCTTCCATAGGCCGACTGTGGTCAGGTGTTTTGTCCTGGCAACAAGAAGGTAATTGCTACACATGCGTTACAGACTTTCCCTTTCGTTTCCTTTCCTTTCCCTTCCTTCCCCTTCCCTTCTTTGTGCACACAAAGTGATGGGCTTCATGACATCATCCTTTGTTCTAACCAATCCCCTTCCTCCCTCACACTGTTCCTCTTCTGCTTCCATGTCTCGAGGATTCCAATGTTCTCTGCTTTTCCCTTTCTCCCTCTCTCTTAAGATCTCCTCTTCCTCTTTCATGGCTTCCTTTCTTTCTCCTTTCATGAGCTACACATACACATATGTACATCACTGATGATCTGGAGTCCACAATATTTCTCTGAGTCGGCTTTATTTCACGTATGACTTGTTTCTTTCTATTGCTTGTTGAGTAGCGGCCCTGAGTGTGGATAGACCACACTTGGTCAGTGCATTCATCAGCTGGTGGGTTAGGGTGTTTCCAATTAGGGGTCATTATGAATAATGCTTCTATGAACATTGACTCACAAGTCTTGATGTGGATACATTTTTCACTCCTTTTAGGAGAATTGCTGAGTCATATTCTATTTAACTTTTTTTTTGAGGTAGGATCTCTCTAGCCCAGGCTGACCTAGAATTCACTATGTAGTCCCAGGCTGGACTCAAACTCACAGCAATGTAACTCTGCCTCCTGAGTGCTGGGACTAAAGGCATGCACTACCACGCCCAGCCATATATTTGATTTTGAAGAAGCTCCAAACTACATCATTTACCTTTTCTACCTGTACTATTTGAGTATCTCCACACTCCTACACTATGTGCTATGACCTGTCGTCTCAGCTGTGGTCATTTTAGCTGGGGGTGGGGCTTGTGGCTTCTGTCAACATTTCCCTATAGCTGGTGATACTGAGCATCTATTTGACTGCTCAGAAATTACTGGCAAATCCTCTTTGAGAAATGCCCAAGTGTGTGGTTTCCACATATATATATATATATATATATATATATATATATATATATATATATATATATATATATATATATTTGCTTGTGTGTATGTAATGTGGTGTTGTGTTGTGTTGTATGTGTGTGGTGTATGCATGTGTATGAGCCCTTGTGGTACCTTATACACTCACCTGTAGTGGCTAAAGCAGAATGTTGGCTGTCCCATTCCATTACTCTTCCACCCAATTTGTAAAAATATTTTTATTTATTTGCAAGCAGAGACACTGAGAGAAAATGGGTGTGCCAGGACCTCCAGCCACTGCAAACTCCAGATGCGCCATTTTGTGCATCTGGATTTACGTGGGTTCTGGAAAATTGAACTCAGGTGGTTAAGTTTTGCAGGCACTGAGCCCTCTCTGCATTCCTCTGCCACCCTTCTTGGTTGAGTTGGAGTCTCTCACTGATACCACAACTTACTGCTTCTCACAAACGCAGATGATGCTCCGGTCTCTGCTTCCTTTGTGCAGCTGGGGTTCCAGGCACAGTTCCAGAGAGCCCAGCTCAGGTGCTTGTGCAGGAAGTGCACTTGACCTCTGGGCCATCTCTCCAGGCCGTTTGTTCATTTTTTAATTGGATTCTTAAGCTTTAGAAGTTCTTTGCAAATTTGTCTTTGCAACTATGTTCTCCTAATCTCTCTCTCTCTCTCTCTCTCTCTCTCTCTCTCTCTCTCTCTCTCTCTCTCTCTCTCTCTCTCTCTCTGTTTCCTTGAGACAGTGTCTTGCCATGTAGCCCAGGCTGGTCTTAAACTTGTGACGATCCTCCTACCTCAGCCTCTGGAGTGCTGAGATTGAGAGCAGCTGCCACCATGCTTGGCCCATGGGACTTTTTGAAAATATATTTGTTGATTTTTCCATGGGATTTTGTTTTCAAGGTAGGTTCTTGCTTTTAGCCCAGACTGACCAGGAATTCACTATGTAGTTTCAGGCTGGCCTTGAACACACAGCAATCCTCCTACCTCAGCCTGGGATTAAAGGTGTGTGCCACCACACCCAGCTCCATGGGACTTTTGACAGAGGTTGTGTTTGTGAGGACAGCAACATACTACGAATGTAATCAAGGGGAACTGACCAAGATGGCCTCTGCTGGACATCCAGCTGAGGATAAATCAGCAGGGCATGTATAATGTAAACAGATGACATAAGGTTTTTGGCATCTGGCCATTTCTGTTATGTTTGATATAAAATATCCATTAAACTCTGAACAAGGAGCAAAGAGTGAATCGGAGAAAGAAGCATGGGTTTTTCCCTGAATGAAGTACAGTGTGCTAGGCCTCTCGATGAACAAAGCATGCTACACATCTCCCACAGCCTCCAGGGATGTTCTGTAAGCTTTCCTGCACCTCACAATGCTCCCTCTTCAATAAATGGGGAAAAATGCATTTTCCTCAGTCCTATGAGCTGCTCAAGCAATTAATTGAATCTAAGGAAGAGGCTGGGGAACTCCAGTTTACAATGGCAGGTCACAAGCCCAAGTCAAACCAGCTTGGGTTTGTGACAGGCATCTCAACTAGGAGAGGGCTATCCATGGGCACTGAGTCCTTGACCTGTGGGATCAACAGTGTCATAACTTACTGGGGGTGGAACGAGCTCAGGGCTTGCTTTATGTAGAGTAGGCTAGCCCACACATCTGGTATCAGACATAATTGATATTGTAAGACTAAAGCAAGGAAAACTGAGTCTGCTTTGTAGTTGGTTTTATTTCTTTTCATTATTATTATTATTATTATTATTATTATTATTATTGAAGCAGAGTCTTACTCTAGCCCAGGCTAACTTGGAACTCACTCTGTGGCCGAAACAGGCCTTGAACTCACAGCAGGCCTCTTACCTCAGCCTGGGATTGAAGGCATGTGCCACCATGCCCAGCTGGCTTTTCCTTCTCTACATTCATCTCTTGCCTCTCCATTGATTACGTATGGGTTACGAGGTGAATTGTGGGATTGCTTTATTATGACCTCCTTGTCATTCTCCATCCTTAAGTGGTATTTGGAAGCACTGACTATGAGGATAGAATATTAGCCCTGTGAATGGCTAATGCAAGCAAGATGCATGAGAAACATCAGTGAGCTCGTTGGATGGTTTAAGAAAACTAACTCACTTATTACCTTTTTTTTTATTGTTCATAATGAATTACAATATTTAGTGGGCAAACAATGAATTGTTATCCCCAATTCCCCGTTGCCCTCCCCTCCCCACTCTGCTGCATAACCTCCTCCATGGGTCGTCTCAAAGACCCCTAAGCTCACAATTTATTACCTTTTCTGTGTGTGTGTTAGTGATCAAACTTGAGGCTTTCCACATGCTAAAATGGGTACTCTGCTGCTGAGCTACGGCTCTCGTTTTACCACTTTCTCCTCTCCCCTTTCTTTCTTTTTCTTTCTTTCTTCTCTCTCTCTCTCTCTTGTTTTTTAATAAGGTGTCATGTATCCCAGGCTGGTGTTGAATTCACTATATAGCTGAAGATGACCTTGAACTTTCAATCCTCCTGCCTTCTCCTCTTATGTGACAAAATTATAGGTGTGCACCACCATGGCCAGTTTATGTAGTGCTGTGACTTGAACTCAGGACTTTCCACGCTAGACAAGCATTCTATCCATTGAGTCTCATCTCCAGCCTGCTTTTGATTCTTGAGATGGGACCTCATATAGCCTAGGCTGGCCTACAACTTGTTATGTAACTGAGGAAGGCTTCTAATCGTTGTGTGTCCACATCTCATTTAGAAAATTTTATTTGCATGTGTGTGTGTATAGGTGTGCCAGGGCCTCTTGCCACTGCAAATGGACTCCAGACATTTATACTGGTTTTTGTAGCTGGCTTAGGTGGGTGGCTTGGGGATTGAACTTGGGGCCAGCAGGCTTTGCAAGCAAATGCCTTTAATGGATGAGTCATCTTCCCAGGGCCTCCAAGGGACTTTCTTAAGCAAAAGAAACGTTTGTGAAAGCATTGCTACAATCAAGCTATTTAACATGTCAACCGCTGCACACGGCTACCTTTTGTATGGGGGGGGGGAGACATTGAAGAGCCACTTAGGAAATTTCAAATCTGCAGTATTTTAAACTATAGGGGGCTGGGAAGATGGTTCAGCAGTGAAAGGCACACTTGCAAAATGTGCTGGCCAGGGTTCAATTTCCAAGCCACCCACATAAAGCTGGAGGTACAAAGTGGCATCAAGCGCCTGAATATTTGCAACAGCAGCAAGAGCCCTGGCACTCTCCACCCCTAGGCTCCCAAACAAAAAATAAACTTACAAAAATAAACTGCAGGATGCCAGGTGTGGTGGCACATGACTTTAATCCCAGCACTCTGGAGGCAGACATAGGAGGATTGCTGTGAGTTCGAGGCTAGCCTGGGACTAAAGATGAGTTCCAGGTCAGCCTGGGCTGATTCACTTTTACTTTTCTCCCCCCAAATGCCTATCCAATGATCCCAGCACTGTTTATTTCACAACCTGTCATGCCCCAGGGATCTGAGATGCATGAAGACATATCTGGACTCTCCACTGTCTGTGGCTCCTCATGTTTCCAAGCCCAGCATCTTAGTTACGGAAGCCCGTGACATGTTTTCATATTTAGTGGGACTTACTCCCACGCCACTGCCCCCCCTTTTACATTTTTTTCCAGGCTAATTTTGATTGTTATTTCATGTCAACTTATTTCATTTCAGAGAAAAACGAAACAAAATAAAACGACCCACCCTTGGTATTTTCATGAGGATCAAGTTAAACGGACGGACGTCCTTGCGTGGGCCAAATGGCATGTTTATGACATTGAGTCATCCTATCTAAGAGCAAGTCCCCCTTGTATCTGGAGCACACATCTCCAAGGCATTTAGAGGGGTTCAGGTCCTATTTTGGGTTGAGTTATATCTCCCCCCCCCCAAAAAAAAAAACTTAGTCAAGTTCTAACTCCCAGCATTTAAGAACATGACCATCTTTGGAAACAGGGTCTTTTGACAGAGGTCATCCAGCTAGAAAGAGGTGGTTAGAATGGTCGTGATGCAGCATGAATGGTGTCCTTACAGAAAGGGGACTTTTGGACAGGGCCACAGGCATGGGGGGTACCACATAAGCAGATGGAGGCAGAGATGAGTGACTGCCATATGCCACAGAGTGCACGGTGGCAGAGTACACACCAGGTGCAGCCTGGGAGAGACCGGGAAGAGGACCCACCCTGCTGGCACCCTGGCCAGTTTCTGCGGTGGAAGGCACTCAGCCTGGGGTGCTTTTACTGTAGCACTGGAAGACTGCTCCAGGCTCCCGAGGGATAGCTCAGGCTCCAGCGAGCAGCCCAGCCACAGCCTGAGGACATCCAGAGGCTTGTACTGGCCTTCTTGTCCTTTGCCCTTAAGCAGATCCACCCAGGCCTGGCCCTTGCCTGAATGAAGGCATGAATGCATCAGGGCACTGGAGGTGTGACTTCACTCTAAATGGGTGGCCAAGCCCACTGAGATCAAGGCCAGTGAATGAATCATCTGTCCAATGTGGTGGGTGAGTCAGGGAGGCCAGGCAGAAAGCCCGAGGTGCTGGCTCTTCCCTTTCTTCTGGAACCTGGAAGTGGCCCCTGCAAATTATCATCCCCAGAAATGAAGAGTGAAATGAAATCCACCACCCAATGCCACGCCTACTGTGTGCTGAGGAGAGATAAGGACAGACTTGGAAAGCAGGGACAGAGCGTTTGCCTTGTATCTCTGGACAAGCAGAGGTGGGGAGGGTCCTTACCTTATGGGTTAGTGTCATGATCATATTGGGACATGAATGTGAAGCCCTGGGTAGACAGCCAGGCCCACAGCAGGCACTCAGGAGAGATGGGCGACTCTTAATAAGAACTGCCCCAAATGCCTGGTAAAGATTAAATTGGGGTGCACAATTCCCATCTGCACCTGCGATTCTTTGCGTCCCGTGTGAATAAGGCTTTCTCCTTCCTTCCTTGGGGAAGAGTTTAGATTAGACAAAGTATGACCTCATTTGTTCCTGCCAATATTAATTACTGTTTTCTAATTATCAAACTGAAATGATATCTCAATTCATACACTGTTAAAAAAATGAGGGCACTTGCACAAAGCCTGAATACCAAGGTTTGGTTCTCCAGTACTCACATAAAGTCAGAGACACAAAGAGGTGCATGCATCTGGAGTTCATTTGCAGTGGCTAGAGGCCCTGGTGTGCCCATTCATTCATTCATTCATTTTTTTCCTCTCTCTCTCCTTGCAAATAAATAAAAATATTTTTTAAAAAAGAAACAAATGAAGCCGGGTGTGGTGGTGCACGCCTTTAATCCCAGCACTCAGGAGGCAGAGGTAGGAGGATTACCGTGAGTTCAAGGCCACCCTGAGATTACATAGTGAATTCCAGGTCAGCCTGGACTAGAGTGAGACCCTACCTTGAAAAACAAAACAAACAAAACAAACAAA
>PVHP010035056.1:0-18800 GCA_004024765.1 Zapus hudsonius | reverse complement strand
AAAATATTTTTTAAAATATGGAAAATCACAGTGCCATTGGGTAGCCTATACTATCCATTCAGATGTACTACTGAGTGTAGAAGGAGTGCTCCTCCATTAGATAAGTAGTCATTCAATTTTTCCTCTGTAGTCTGGGAAACAAATGCTAACATTTCAGAATATGGATTCCTTTTCCCCTTATAAAAATAATGTTACTACCTTAAATAATGATTGCCCTATTGATAAAAATTGATAGTTTTGCTCTTGATAAACCTAATTTACTATTTACATTTAAAATTATGTTCCTAAGAAAGGAGCCAGAAATAAACCTACACAGCTATGAACACTTATTTTTGAAAAAAATCATAAACACTGACAAAAGGGCCTGTTCAATAAATGTTGCCAGCAAATCTGAATATCTACCTGCAGAAGAACAAAATTAGATCCACATCTCTTGCCCTGCACAAAAATCAGTACAAAAGTGATCAAACACTTTGATTTAAAACCTGAGCCAGGCGTGGTGGCGCACGCCTTTAATCCCAGCACTTGGGAGGCAGAGGTAGGAGGATCACCATGAATTCAAGGCCACCCTTGAACTACATAGTGAATTCCAGGTCAGCCTGGGCTAGAGTGAGACCCTACCTCAGAAAAAAAAACCCTGAAATACCAAAACTGCTAGGGGTAAATATAGGGAAAGTACCTTAACAGCACAGGAAATAGCCCCAAGAAGTAACAAATGGAATTTTAGAAAATTCAAAAAAACTGCACAACAAAAGAAATTAGCATGGCAAACATAAAATCTTTGTAAACTATACTCAGAGAAGGGATTAATACTAATATATATACATATATATGTATATATATCCCCAAATTATACCCTGCTAATCAATAAATGAACCAATGAACTGAATAGACAGTTCTCAAAATTTAAAATACAGTGGTAAGGGAGTTTTCTCAGTAGGTAAAGTACATGCTATACAAGTATAAGGACCCAAGTTCAGATACACAGACTCCATGAAAAAATGCCAGGCATGCTCCTATAGTTCTGGCACAAGGCAGATGGAACTTACTGGTTAGCTAAACCAGTCTAGTTGAAATGATAAGATTTAGGTCAGTGAGCCACCTTGTCTTAACAAATAAGGAGGAGAGCAATTGAGGACACTCAATGTCACCCTCTCCACATGTGCACAAACATGTGCATGATCACACACACATACACACACACACAAACACACACATGCACACACACACACACACACACACCAAGGAAAAGGAAGAAGTACAAAGTACAAATGGGCAATCAATATTAAAAGTATTCTACATCCTTCGTCATCAGGAAGATCCAAGTTGAAACTTCTTTGAGATTCATCTCATCCCAGTCAGAGTGGCTACCATCAAGAGAACAAGTACAAACAAATGTTGAGGATTAGGGAAATAAGGATTCATTATTTACTTACATTGGGAATTTAATCTGTGAAATCACCATGAAAATCAGTGTGGAAGTTTCATACACACAAGAAACCATGGAAATAGAATTATCATGTGATCGAGCTATGGTATTTAATTTTGGTTGTCAGCTTGATAGAATTTTAGAATCACCAGGGAACAAATCTCTGGGTATGTCGGGGACTCTCTCTGGGAGTCTATATTAGGTTAGTTGAGAAGGGAAGACACACTCTAATTATCGGTGGGGCCATTCCATGACTGGGGCCTTGGACTGCATAAAGAGGAGAAAATTAGCTAACACCTGCTGCCATACCTTCTCTGTCATGATGAATTATACCCTTGAACTGTGAACTAAAATAAATCTTTCCTTCCTTAAGTTGCTTTTGTCAGGCATTTCCCCCCACAGCAATGAGAAAGTAACTAATACAAAAACTGGTATTGAGAGTGGGATGCATATTGTGCCAATCCACATTCATTTGAAAGAAGAGAGTCTAAATTTAAAAGGTGTTCAGACACATCAGCCTAAGGAAACGTTTCATCCAGGTCATCCTGGAAGATATTCAGAGGCCACTAGAACTGTGAGCCAAGTGGGGAAGGCTAAATACCAAGCTAGCTGTATTGTCTTGGAGGTACTGGTTTTGGAGGCATGAAATATGTGAGACTGAGGGGTCATGGAGTCCTGTTCCAAGGTTTGAGAGAGACACTGAGGCCAGGTAATGTGTGACAATTTTAGAGTCCCTGCAAAGTGACCCTGACAGACCATGGCGTGGAGCTATGACCATGGCATGGAGCTCTGACCCTGACAGATCATGGCATGGAGCTTTGTTGTAATTCTATTTGTATTTATAAAGATGTATCTGGGTATAGCCTTGATACAAAAATGGCTTTTGAATAGTTTGTGGAATGATCTGCTTGGATGCCAGCCCAGGATCTATCTAGTCTGTGTGCCTTTAGTCACATAGCCTAATCCTAGAGCTTATGATCAGTCCAGTCCACTGTGAGGAGGGGCTTAAATATCTCAGCACTTTAGATAAATATTATAGTAGTGACAAATGCTTGTATAACACTTACTGTATGCCATGTAGTGTGCTATACACTTAATCCTTACAACAAACTCATGAATTTGGTATTTATACCAACATTTAACAAGTGTGAAGGCTGAGGACCAGACAGTATATATAAGTTATTCATATTACCATAGCTGCTAAGTAGCAGAGTTAAGGTTCAAATATGGACAGCTAGCTTATAACAACTGTATTATTTGCTTTTTCTATATGTGCAACTTCTATTTTATATAATGTCTTTGTTCTGGTTCTTGCCTTTGCTCTTAGATTATAACTGTATACATTTTTTAAGTAACTAGTACCAGGTTGTTCTTATTTTACAATACAAAATTTACATGTTAAGAACTATAATTAAAATATATGAATCAACTAATCCTCATACTACTCATGTGGGGAGGTCAAGGTGAATATTATCTTATTCCACACATATGATTAAGTGACCCTGCTGTAGTAAGCTTTCTCGTTGCTTCACAGAAAAGACCCGAATAAAAGCAGCTTATCGAGGAAAGGGTTTATTTTGTCTTATAGACTAGAGAGGAAACTACATAATGGCAGGGAAAACAATGAAGTGAGCAGAGGGTGGATGTCACCTCCACCACAGCACTGCAAACAGCAGCAGGATGATGTGCCAAAAACTGGCAAGGGGAAGCTGGATATAACCCCTTTTGCCTACCCCCGATAAAACATCTCCAACAAGGTTACAATTCCAAAACTGCCATCATCTGGGGATCAAGAATCCAGAACACATTAAATTTATGGGGGACACCTGAATCAAACCACTACAGACCCAGAGATACTGTGCTTTATCCAACATCATAATGAATGGGGGCTTCATTGATCACATTGTATCTCCTCCCTCAGAATGGTGCTTTTTGTAAAGATTTTCACCTGAGCATCTTCCTTCAGTCAGTTATGCAGGTATCTGTCTTCACACATGGCAGGTTTCGCCAAAATCACCAACTCAGACTCCATGCAACATTCAGGCAAGAAACATGTCCAGACAGCTGTGCAAGCTCATTTTGTCTCATTTTTGCAGTCTTGACCGCTCTTCTTCCTGTTTACTCTGGACTTGTTCTGGCCTTCCCATGATTTGTGAAGCATTTGATTGATTGTTATACTTACTTAGGAAGGTTCCAAATTAATAAGCACCAGGAAGGAGAAGCCTATAATCATATTAGGGGCCTGACACATTGTTGCTGAGTCTCATGGTCCTTTATGTGTTTCCTGATTATAACCTTCCCTATCACATGTGTGTTCCACACAAATAAGATTCATTTTATTGTCCTTAAAAATGTAACTCTTTGGCAATGAACAACTCAGAGCAAAGTCCATCTTGATGAAGATGATTGGATTTTGAAATGTGATTTAGTCTTCAGAAGGCAGTCAGTTTACAGTTGATATGGTGATTTAAATTTCAGTGAAATCACCCAGGGGCTTATGCTGACGAATCTAGGGACAAGGTAAGGGAAAGTAGATTGTTATGAAAAATTTCAAATATCAAAGAAGACAAACAAGGAAAGAGTCCAAAGGTGTGGTTAGATAGTATCTGCAAAAGAATGAGATTTATTTTTATGTTGAAGACCCTGAGTATGCTATCTTTCATACATAAAAGTACCCTGAGATTTGGTGGCTTACTTTGTGAGTCAGTTCTTTCCAAAACAGATTACTTCTGTTTAGCATCTTTCTACAGTGTTCTGTAGCAACATATGGCAAGTTTCGGTTATTTATCAACACCCCATCAAGAACCATGAGCACTTACAAACTCTGAGAAATTAACAATAACATTTCTAGCATCCCCAGAGGGAGAAATTCATAACAATGAACATGGATCAGATATTATCCTGGTAGGAACTTAATTCTTCATGCCACTTTAGGGAAGTTGTTTTAATACCAAAAATTATGTCACACATTTTAATCCTGGCTTTCATGACATACTCTGGAACTGATGATAAAAAATAAACCTTTCATTCTTAACTCATAATTAGAAAATGGTCTGAAATTATGCCTTGAGGTATAATGTTTATGTTTATACAGCATAAAAGTAAGAAAATAGACATCACCTTGAACTCACCTTGTCTAGTTCTCTAGTTCTTCACATATGTGTTCATATATATGGAAACAGTTATTCTTTGCTGTGTTATATAATTATGTTTCTTGTATAATGTGCTTTTTATTCTATTAGTTGCAAATCCAATGTTTTGACTAATCTTTCTGCCCTCTTGAAATTGTTTTTGTATTTATTTATAAAATGGTTCTATATTTAGTTCTTATCAAAATTCTTTTTATTTTCTGTTATGTTTCAGTGGTGCTTTCATAGTCTCTGTGCCAATAGGTATGTATCTAAAATTCAATAAATGTCCAAAAGTGGACTCTTGATATTATTTAAAGAATATCAATAAAAGCTGGAGAGATAGTTCAGTGGTTAAGGAGGTTGCCTTCCAAAGCAGTTCCCCACTAGGCACATAAAGACAGATGTAGAAGGTGCTGCATGCATCTGGAGTTCATTTGCAGTGGCTAAAGTTCACTTGCATGCCCTTTTTCCTTCTCTCTCTCTCTCATAAATAAATATATAAAATAACAAAGAATTTAATTTTATGAGAATTAATTCTATAGTTAAATCTTTACTTTTAGCTTATTACCTTGGGAAAGATCTTTGGTTTTAGATTTTTTAGTTGGCAACAAATTTTTCTTCACATTTCATTCCAATCCTGTAAGGAAATTGTCCTTGTCGAGTTGTGACTTCCTTTGCAGTTAAGGTCTCTTCTCAACATAAATAGGAAACTAATAATTTAAAAAATTTCCTCACTTTAATTTGCCTCGATTTATGAAAGATAGCCATGACATAATTACTGTGGAGTAGTCTCTCCAAGTGTATCAATGATTTCATGCCCTCAAGCAACCAGTTGCTAAGATATTTTTTATAAACAATTCAATAATTCAATAGGAGAAAATAGTGTTGTTTTTGCCAAGTCACACGAGACTAAACAGGTGAACTGTAATAAAAACATAAAAGATTATGGACCTATGAACTCTTAACCCCTAAAGTAATGTGGAAAGTTGTGATCTGTGCATATATGCATTTTCTAGGGCAAAGATTTATTACTATGATTAGATTCTCTTCTATAGTGGTTGAACCTGTGTAGACTTACACTGCTGAGTCCTAATAAATATGAGTTGAATGGGTTTATAAATAGGTAACAATGGCCCTCTCATGATTAAAAAAAAGTCTCAGAGTGACTGGTCATAGTTTTTCTTTTGAAATTTGCCTTTGCTAAAACTCCTGGGCTGGCTAGATTGCTCAGCAGCCAAGGCACTTGCCTGCAAAACCTAAAGACGTGAATTTGATTCCCCAGTACTCACATTAAGACACATGCCTTTAATCCCAGCACTCAGGAGGCAGAGGTAGGAGGATCACCATGAGTTCAAGGCCACCCTGAGACTACATAGTGAATTCCAGGTCAGCTGGGGCTAGAGTGAGACCCTATCTCGAAAAACCAAAAATAAAATAAAATAAAATAAAATAAAAATATAAAAAATAACAAATAAAGACATATGCATAAAGGCGTACTTGAATCAGGAGTCCACTTACAGTGGCTGGAGGCTTTGGTGTGCCCATTCTCACTCTTTCTGATCGCAAATAAATAAATAAATAAAAACATATTTAAAAACTTACTTCTCTTTCTTGGTATTCATAGTAGTACCTGTGATAGTCTTGAATCTATCTTTCACATTTTTTTGAGTTTTTGTTTATAATTACTAACTAATAATCTTTATTATGCCTTAGAAAATTTATTAGTTTCCCAGCTCATGAATCTGTCTTCAGCTATGTTTTAATTTGATTATTTAAGAAATTTCACTTTGATTTTAGTACTATTTGCTAATAATATTTTTCCTTTTTCCAAGAAGTTTGATCTTTAACCTTTCTTAAACTTAATGGTCTCTGTTTTGCTTATTTTTTTCCAGAGATTTCCATTTGTTTTTGATCCACAGAGATTTCTTGATTTTTGAGTATAGTTATCAATTTAAAGGATTTTATATCAATTTGTTAGAAACTCAGGATATTCAAAGCTGATACATATATGTTTATATATTTCAATAGAATTCTTTAAATTTTTTTCTCATGCCACTCATAATCAATGACCATTCTTTAAAAAGAATAATGTTTATCAGTATATTACCAAAAATATGAAAACAGTGTTAGGTATATGATAAATAAAAATCCAACCAATAAAATGAAATGACACCATTAAAATTATTTATCATTACTGAATATTTAAGTACCTTTTCAGTTCTTTGCCTTTTGTATTGTCTAAACATTTAGCTCAGGAAATGGTGACAGGGATATATATCCAGGTACTGAGAAAAACACAATTATATTTATATTAAAAGTGAAGAACATCGCAAAGTGATTTGAAAGGAGATGACATTCTCTTTAGCAAGGTAAGACCGAATTCTTGTGCTCTTAGGACTGGGGTCGGATACTTAAAAGTGGAGAGAACCATTAAAAGGAAATAAAGTTTCTTGGAGTCACATGTCTTATAACGATGATGTTGAAGATGATAATTTTTTCAGGGAGTCATAGAGGAAAGACTAATAGAGCCCATAGCCTAAGATCACACCAATGATCTTTCTTCCCTTTGTATCTCAAGATGGTGTGATGGACATTCTTCATTGTCAACTTGACAGGGTTTAGAATCACCATGGAAACAAATCCCTGGGCATGTCTGTGGGGGGATTTTCTATGTTAGGTTTTGTGAGGTGGGGATACACACCCTAAGTGTGGGCAACACCATTCAACGGTATGTGTATCCTGTACAAGACAAACATCCTCTTGCCCTCTTTTCTGACTGTGGGCTGCATGTGACCAACCAGCTGCTGCATGCTCTTGATGACATACAAGCCCTCCCCGCCATGTTGACCTGCATCCCCTGGAAGCATAACCTGAAATAAACCTTTCACCCTTCAGCTACTTTTGTTGGGTATTTTGCCACAGCAATGAAAAGGCAACTAACACAGTTGGGCAGTGTCCCTCCTCGGACTCCCTACCAGAATCAGATTATGAGCTGTAGATCAGGTTCTTGGAAAAAATTTTAAGTAACAGGAAAATCTGGAGGTGGGTAGCCATTAGCTCAGTGGACAGGTTTCTGTTTTGAAAGGACAGTTAGAGGGACTTTAGGCTAGGAGAGGATAATAAAAGAAATGACGCCTTGAGAAAAAAAAATGAGTAGCTTTGGGGACTTATGGCTATTTTCCCACAACCCATGGATGATTCATGTAGGAGCCTCTGCTAGCATACAGTACTTTGGGAAGAGTTTGGTAGACTAGGTGGGAAATCATTGATTTTAATCCTTTATAAAGCTCCACTGAAGTCAAGCACTGTAAATATGGAGTAGATTGTTAATTGAAGTTTGAGTATGTGGCCACTTGCCAGGAACAGGTGAACATACTGCACGAGTAGGCAAAATTTCAATTTGTTACCAGCTGCTATTGGATTCCATTAATTCTCAGTCGCCCTTCGCTTTTATATAAGTTAACCAATGCAGTGCATGTTTATAGAAAGTGATGGACTTCCTGCCTCCATCTGTCTATTAACTAACACAGTAAGCTTGGCTGAACCATATTTGTGCTTCAAGGTGTTCTCTCTATGTAGCCCTTCATGACCAAAATAACACATATCTTTGATCTTAGTTCTCCTAACACTTTCAGCTACTTGGTATGGGAAACAGAGTTAACTTTAGTGGCAGACTCATAAGCAATCTAACCTGAGAAATCATGAGCTCCAGGTAATGACCTTGCTCATTCAAGTCACTGAAGTGAATAAGGTTGGGCTACTGTTAAGGTAGAAAGAGGTATGCATAGAGTAAGGAAGCTTTGAGTTAAAACAACAGGGAACTAATTGCAACTTGCTTGTATAATTTGTATAATTTTGAAAAATTTCACAGAACTTCTTTTGGTGAGGTGGGCATTAAGCTGTCAGTAGGTTAGTCGTCTCGTTCAAATTTGTGCCTGTCTGGATTCCTTTTTCCATGGATTACCTCTATTGGGCAATTAGAGACCCTTCTCAGATATCCTCCATCTATCTTTTGTTAGTTCTTATTGGATATAAATGTATCAAATACTTCTTATTTAGCCAATCACCAGGAAGGTGAATGAGTTGTGTTTGATTCTGACAGTTTTGATAGTATTTAGTTGCTTTTGTGAATTGACAGATCCCCAAATCTATCTTAGCTTGGTTTGATGGTGTAATTGGAGCCCTGTGATTTGCTTAGATTAATCAAGATTTACCTTTGATGTTACAGCTGTTCAAAGTTGTTTTTAGAAGAAGATATCCAGGTAAATTAGGCTTAGCAAGGAGGTATAGTCAACAGTGTGCATGAGAGCCACTATGGTAGATAATTATTTAAGAATCAAGCTAGTTATAGAGTCTTGGTCCAGAGAAGCAAGCAGATCAGTCTACCAGTGAAGGCCAGCAGAGCCTCTAGAGATAGATTAATACACATGTAAATGTGTTCTAGAACTTTCCAGGTCTATGAGTGTGGACATTCAGTCTCATCATCACAATAAGAGGAACAGCAAGGATTCCTCATTTTGGAGTGGATGCTAAAGAGTTACAGCAAAGAAAGGTATAGAAAAGGCAGCCATGACAGTGAAGATAAAGTGACTGACACCCCTCTGGGGGATTAGCAGGCCAGGCCAAGAAGGGGTAGTCATATGGCTGTGGTTAAACCACCATTGTTGAGTGCTTTCTACATGCAAAGAACCACCAACAAGTAGTTACAATCTTGGGGATGAACAACCTTGGCACAGGAGGTGAAGCAGGATGAAAGAGCTGAGGCTGAAGCCAACTAGGAATGTTCTGAGAAGCGTGGAGGGTAATGTGACTGGAAAGAGCAAACAGATGAGCAGTGAGTGTGGCAGGTGGGATGCAGAGCTTTGGGTCCCATTCTGAGGGTCGTCCACAGTTGTGAAGCTTCAGAGCAGAAGCTCATCATCACGTGATATTAATTTTCTTCAGTATGCTTTTGATTTTTTCTCTTAGATATATTAGTCCCTTATTCTACCTCCTATGAGTCCTAACTGATATTTAAATTTTTTTTCTGATAGGATGTGTTTATATTTACATGGTACATTTTAAAGCAATGTTATATTAGTAATACATGTTATAAACCATCAAAAAGTTAAGAATTAAAATGTACATCATACATATGTGTATATATATATATTATTTTTACAGAGGTAAAAAGGCTTATAAAAATCAACATGAGAGGGGTTTTTAGTATACCGGCCAAGAATGAATTATGCTTTAGGCACTTTAATTTGTTAATGTGAGCAAATAGCTTAGGGTGGGAGGGTCAGGGAAGTTTCTGAACAGAAAATCTTTTGGTTAATGTTTTGTTCAGTTCTGCCTTCTGACAAATCCCCCGACACGTTCTTAATATCCATTAATTCTATCCTGTCATTTGTTTTGTTTTTAAAGAGTCATAATTATTGGGCTGGATAGATAGCTTGGTATGAAGAACTTGTGTTTAGATCCCTGGCACCCAGGCACGGTGGTATATGCTTGTAAACTCAGCCTTGAGGAGGCAGAGATAGGAGAATCCCCAAGACTCATTGGCTCGCAGATTCATCTAGCTGAATCAGTGGGTCTTGGTTTAGATACCTTGCTCAAAAATGAATGAATGAATGAATGAATGAATGAGATAAGAGAACAATAATTGATTGTAATGTCAACCTCTAACTTCCTCCACATATATATTGTGCATACACACACAAACATACACACAAACAGTAATAATTGTTGTATGTGCTTGTATTTTTATTTGTTTTTCTATCATAATTTATTACTTCCTCTCAGTAAATGTTCTTCCTATCTTTAGCTACTTGGACATTTAAAATTATTCTTATGAATTTTCATGCAGAACATATTTGGAGGTTAATCTTATAACGGGCTTCTTGTGATCGTTGTTGGTTTCTTTTCCTAGCATTAACTTTCTTCCCATGGCATGCAGCTTCATGCAGAGGGGGCATCTCTATCTTCTTTCTTCTCTGTGATCACTAGTGTAAGCATGAAAGTCTGGGGAAGCCTGAAAGGTTATTTGAGTTGAGTTTGATCCCTAGGATTGAGGCATGCATCTATCATTTCAGTCCAGTGGGAAGCAGAGACTCAAGAATAGTCAGAGCTAGTGGAAAAATGGCAAACTCTGAGATCAGTAAGAGACTCTGGTTCAAATCACAACCAGTGAAACAGGACACCTGACATTCAGCTCCTGCCACTGCAGGCAAGTGCACCCAGCCACAGGCCAACCCGCTGGAGGGATACATCCACATGCATGCCCCACCCCACGCTGTCCCCCGTACACATCAGCAAAAATCAAATCCTCTAACATAGCTCCATCTGCATGATCTCACCCCAAATACCATGTTAAGTGTTAGGTCTCCAATCAGCATACTTAAGAGTGGGATGACAGGTATTCAGTCTATAATACTGGACAAGTACAATTATTGCTTGCTTCCACTTTCCTTCAGCTTCATGGTTCACACAACTGCCAAAGGTATATTAATAACACAAAGTACTGTACTCATGTGAGTTTAGAAAATTACTGATCAAGCCAAATCAAAGAGGTTTAACCAAACACTTTCTGATTGGATTTGAAGCTCAATCTACAGGAGGGAATTCACACCTGGTCAAAAGCCCATGACTGGAGTGGCCAAAGGCCATGGGTGGTGGAGTGTTCAGGGAGCTATGGCTGTGCTTTTACTAAATGGACACTATGTGCCTGATAAATTGCCTTCTAAATATTTATGTTATGCCTACAGATGGGTGCTGCTGGCTTCCGTCAGAGAAGCTTCTTTTGGTAGATTACTTGAGAAACTCAAGACGTCAGCTGAGAATGAGTGATTACTGAATTTTCATCTCTAAGTGGGATCTCTATACTCTTCCCTCCAAGGTTTAGGGAACATCACAGAAGATAGGCTGGAAAGAATGTATCAGCTAGAGGCAGGGCTGGGAGGGATGTTGTAACATTCTGTCTTCTGGGCATGACTTTATCATTGCTCTACTGAATTCTGGGTAGATGTTGTTACCTGCATAAGACTTGTGGAAAATTGGGCTCTTGAACTTTCATTCTATCATGGAAGATATGGGGCTCAGAATGTCCTGCCTCCCCCTTCCTGAGGATTTGCAAGCAGTTAGTGGCTTCTGGGGAGGGAGAAACACTGTCTTTAGTTGTAAAGTCACTGGTAGATTGCCAACGCACTGGTCAGTAACTTCACTACCAGCCCAAATGAAACATATTGGGTTGTCAAAAAACAAAAAATGGACATGAAAATAGGTAACTTGTTGGGAAGAAGAAAGGGATCAGTAGGACTGAGGAGAGGATGAGAGATGAAGATGGAGGTGAATATGATGAAAATATATTATATGTATATGAAAATGTCATAATGAAACCCACTATCATAAAATTTAACTATACTAATTAAAAACTTTAAAAATAGATTTTAATACAGACAGCCCACGAAGGAGGATATACAACTGATCAGGGATGGGGAGGGGGGGAATTGGGGAAGTCGGGATAACAACGCATGGTTTGCCCACTAAATAATGTAACTCATTATGGACAATAAATATTAAATTTAAAAAAAATAGATTTTTTCCATTGAGCTTTTCTCAGAGCCATAAACATGTTTGGACACATTGTAGATTACTTAAGGAAGATTGAATAAACAATAAGATATTTTTCATGCCATGCTTACAAATATGTCCTAGTGGAAAACAATGTATGGTCTGTTACAAATGATTGGTGAAGAAATTGTATAAATGTAAACGAATGTGTATATGTATGACTTCATATGCATATTAAGAAGAAATGTGTTTTATATATGTATATGTTATCAACAAATAGCATATTATTATGCACAAGAAAATCACTGAACAGAGTTGTGTCTTTCAGTCAGTAGTAATCATGGAGGGTGTTGAATATGGAATTATGTCTTTTAAATGTTTTAAGCTTCTCTCAAACTGAATTTTAAATGAGTCTCTCTGACTGTATCTGGGAGTAAAGTGTGCACATTCCTGCTTGTGAGTATGCGTCTGCAGTAGAGTTCTCATGACTTGTCAGGGAGAAGGGGAAATGGAGCACCACCTTCCTTCTCAAGGTAAGCCCTGGGGACATCTGAGGGGTCTCTGGACACATTAGTGCCTGGCTTGAACCCCACTCACTGACATCTCCTTTGATCAGCAGAGGACTCAGGCTTTGAAAAGCTGGTGGTGATTTATCAGCGTCTATAGGCTAACCGAGACAATCAGAGATCTTTCTTCAATACTCATTTCTCCATGTGCTGGGTTTCTATCTTTATAAACCTTCAAGCTACTTTTTTCAAATGAAATCTCATGAAGACATTTCGCACTTGAAACAGAAGTAAGTCCTACGTCCCTGGTAGCAGGGAGGACTTGGAGGCTGTCAGGACTGGTGGCATCTGCCAGTCATTCTCAAGTGGCTTTTGGACACCTGTTTTAAAAAAATCTGTTAGACCTGGTAGAAGCTTTAAACTGAGGTTTTCAAGTAGGATGACACTATCAACACACGGCAGGATCTGGCCTGCTGCCCATTCTACCATTGGCTTTTAACTATGAGGAGAGATTATAGCTCACAGCTAACAGAGAAATCAAATGTGTGTCGTTCCCCCCCCCCACGCCGTTTAGCAAAGGCATTGTCCTTTGTGAAAGAACAAAATAGAAAAGTTTATTTTTAATCTAAATGGAGAGACTAAAGTATTCCTCTAAACCTTACCAAACTGTCTGGCAGCAGTTACCCACATCAGGATCACAAAGAATCCAGGCCTGTGCCTTGGGGCATGAGCTTCTAGAACTTTGGCCAATGGGAGTGACTCAATTTGGTGAATCAGCCCCTTTCCATAATTTCTCTTACAGACAACAGGCTCTGTGAGGAAGGTGGCAGCCTGGCTTTGTGAACTGTAACCGCACCAGAAGACACACGTAACTCTTGTCAGTGGAAACATCGTGGTGTTGTCCTTATCAAGTGCTGCTGAATTATGTGTACAGAGTTGAAGATGCGTCACACGCCATGCTGTGGAGTTCCTGCCCTTCTTCCTTCCTGCTTGAAAAGAGAATATGAGCTCAGAATCTAATTACTCCTTGCTGATGAAGTGAAATGTGGTGTAGTTCAGAGCAAGGACTGCTTCATAGAGAAACAGCTCTGGGATCCACATTAGGGCCCTAACTTTTGTTGTTGTAGGATAGAGCTGACCCTGGAGTGATGGGGTTTATGTTCTAGAGTGTTCCTGTCTTGGAAAGATTCAAAAAAAATCCTATATCTGGGTCTGGTCATCTCAGAACACAAACAATACACATTAAGCTCTGGCTGGTAGAAATATATATATATATATATACATATATATTACATGTGTATATATACATATATTACATGTGTATATATTCATATACCTATGTAAAATTTGTATAATACATATACATATATGTATTATATATAATACATACATACATACATATGTAAATGTATATACATACATATACCTATGTATATATGTATATACACATATATGTAATTATATATAATACATACATATGTATGTATATACACACATATACCTATGTATATTTTAGATATAATTAATATCTAACATGTAACACATTACTATATATTAATATATACAATTAAGGAAAATTATTTTTCTGTGCTCATATATAAGATATTAAATACTGTGTGCTGTTTTTTTGCTTTTATCAATGTGCTTATTTTTAATCAGTAGAACCATATTCCAACCTTTCATGCATCTTTTTAATATTAAATTGATATTTTTAACTCTACAGATTATTTTTGAACATGTACCAAGAATTGTCCTAATTAGCCTTTAATATTCATAACCCTCACTGTTTAGAAGTTGTGAAAAAAATAGATGTGGTGTTCCTTTATTTACTAATTATTTTGGGAAATATATGTATTCTATGTGGGCTGCCCACACATGTGGAGAAGTGTAATGGACAAAGAAGCATGGCTTTACGTTTTAAGTCTATGGGTTAATGAATTTTAAGTCTGTATATCATCACATGTGCTTTTGATTTCTATTTGCTAAGCAGAAGTAACTCAACCACGGTAGTATTTTGAAACAATTTTTTCCATAAGTACTTGAAACCTGAAAGACATTCAGAAGTTGAGTAATCAGTTGTAGGGGAGGGGATGAGAACGAAGCATCCAAGAACCAGAAATGCATTTGTGTTTGTTTTTGGAATATATATGACAGTTTAAAAATAGCAATTTATTCTCATTAGAAGCATGTATGTTAGTTTATTACTTTTTTATTATATTTGGACTAGGCTTTATGTATTTAGTCTGGTAGTCTATGTTGGGCACAAGAGCAGTCTTCTGAGACTTTTAAAAATGAAATTAAAATTTTAAAGGGATCATGCTAAGATTACTAGGCACTTTCTCATTGCATGAGTAATTACAATACTATTTATCAGACCTGCTTGTGTTAGTAGTACACTCTTAGTTCCTCATAAGTGCAGATTCTGTGCTAATGGTTCACAGGACAGGGAAAGAAGGTCCATGTCATTCTATGGTCTTCTGTACTCAAATCCGTAGGTAAGCTAATGACCTATGTTATGTCTTTGCAGAAAAAGATTTAGAGGCCAATCAGATGTTTCTGTGTGTATCAAAGTAGGAAATATGGCCCGAAAAGGAAAAAAAAAGTATCAAAGGACGTATGGAGAGAATTCATGATGTTTGGCTAAAGTCACAAGTCAGGGTCAACTATCGTTGGCAGAGAGCAGAGAATTTTCAAGGAGAAACGTACAAGAAAATAAGTGAATCTGAAAAGGAAGGGCCTAAAAATGATAAATGGGATAAAAAGTGGCTAAAGCAAAGGTCTGAGCAGTGACATATCACTAGCCATCGTCTCGCAAACACCGCTTTATAGTAATGCATTGTAAGAAACCATTGCGTATGCGGCTGAACAGATTTACAGTCTTAATGTTCTGCTGAAGGTGGAGATTCTGTAGCCTGGTTTTGCTGTGGATCTTCCTTTAGATGCTTGCTCGCCTTTTCCTGGATTCCAATGCCTTTGTATTTATATGGTACACTACCTTGTGGTCCTCAGTATGTCTTGGGATAACTAAAATAATCCGCCTTTTCCTTCCAATCAGAGGATGCCCACTGAAGTTGATTCCTTGAGGGCTAAGCACATTTCCTGGCATGTGTAGATTTATAGGATTTGGGAAGGAAAAGGCTGCTCTTACCTTTCCTGAGTTCTGGTCTCCTGGAATTTCTAATCATTTTTCAAAATGCTAGGCATCAACTAGTGCCTTTGTTTATGTAAATATTTCTACCACATTATAAACTGCAGTGTTTCATTTAAACCATTGATTTGTATTTGCAGTACAGAAAATAAACTATTCAGTTTACTTTTGTCAAATCTAATAATAACTCCAATATCATGCTTGCCAACATCTCCATTAAAGACATATGGCTTGACTCATTGATTCCAATAATAGGGAAAAACAATCTTTTTTCCAGCAGCTGGAGATTTGATGTTGCTTTTGAAGAGAGAGGAGAATGATGAACTATCCCACCCAAATATTTATATAGCTTGAGGATGCTGGGAGGCCTTCAGTAGGAGGCAGGGGTCCATCATCCCCAGGAGCCTAGGACCCAGGAGGATGCTGGGGGGCCTTCAGTAGGAGGCAGGGGTCCATCATCCCTAGGATCCCAGGACCCAGGAGGATGCTGGGGGCCTTCAGTAGGAGGCAGGGGTCCATCATCCCCAGGAGCCCAGGACCCAGGAGGATGCTGGGGGGCCTTCAGTAGGAGGCAGGGGTCCATCATCCCCAGGACCCCAGGACCCAGGAGGATGCTGGGGGCCTTCAGTAGGAGGCAGAGGTCCATCATCCCCAGGAGCACAGGACCCAGGAGGATGCTGGGAGGCTTTCAGCAGAAAGCACAGGACCCAGGGTCTCTTGAGGACATCTAAGTTGGTTCATAGGGTGAATGTGCCAGTACCACAGAAGCAGAGTTCAACTTTCAGTAATCGCTACAGGAAAGAAGCATGTAGAAAAGAGAACTTGGAGCAAACCTCAGGAAAAGAATAGCACTGTCACAAAACCTAAACTTTATACTCAAACCAAAAGGAAATTAGGGAGTGATGGGGCTGGAGAGATGGCTCATAGGTTAAGGCGCTTGCCTGCAAAGCCTAACGACCTGAGTTTGATTCCCTAGTACCCACAGCCAGATGCACAAAGTGGAATATGTATTTGGAGTTTGTTTTCAGTGACTAGATGTCCTGGCAAACTCACACATACACTTTCTCTCTCTCTCTCTGCTTGCAAATAAATAAATAAATAAATAAATAAATAAATATTTTATAAAATAAATCAGGCTATGATAAAGTTTTTTGTTCTTATCGATCTCTGGTAAACACATAGGCTACATTGAATAAAATTATAGATCACAAAATATAGCCTGGACATCACATATATTATCAGAGTCAAACATAAAATTATACACTAAAAGCTAATTTTGAGCAAAATTTCTCAGATTCTACATCCAGTGTTTTTAAATTGTCACTGGATGGTAATTAAATACGTTATATAATAATTTTGTACAGACAAGTTTTCAAAAAGTTTCAGTAGAGATTATGTGATATGTTCAAGACACATACCTGTCTATCCCATTTGGGGGGGTTACAGAGTATAACTTATTTTTCTCTAACTAATGGTTTAGAATAAAATTGCAAGACTTTTTATGGAGTCAGTCAAGACTGGACTTGGAAGAATGTTCGTATGATTTGGAGAATGTGCATGAAGTAGACTGTGATTAAAAGTTTTGGGAATGCTGATCCTTGGTGCTCTTTCCTTTAAAAGAATGTGTGTGTGCGTGTGTGTGGGGCATACACCAGGGTCTTTTGCCACTGGAAACGAATGCCAGATACTCCTGCCACTTTTTGTGCCCAGCTCTAGCTGCTTACTCACTGCAACACTGCTTCCTGGCTAAGAGAACAAGGGGAACCAGGCTGGGTACCAGTGAGCACCCGAATATCCCTGAGGCCTGGAACCATGAGGAAGTGTAAATACTTCACTTTTCATGCCCAAATGACTCTCCATTTCAGGGAAATACGTGTGAATCATTGGATTGAATTCACATTAAGCTAAATTGGATATCTTGTCTCTTTTTAATCTGTGAATCAGTCAGACTCAGGAGACAAATATCATTTCAAGAGAAATTAAGAAATTAAATTTTCTATGCACTTACGTCTTGCAGTGTGACTTCAATTTCATGACTTTGGAACATGTCCAGTAGGAACCCACTCCCCCTTCCAGTTATGGAGATGTTTACCTCAGTTTTTGTAGAAATGTCTCATGACCTTTTAGGGCTGTGCCATAGGCAAGCTTCCCATAAGCACCTGCACTTCCCAGGGCCTTGGACACATTGCTCTGCTCTGTCCCTGTGCTGGTTTTGTAATGCTTGTTATTTGATTTTGCTTCTTCAGTGAGTATATTGGAGACCATAAGTCACTTCTGCCAACCAGCATTTTACTTTCCTCTTGACTTCTAGCATCCTGGTCCTTGCCTGGTGTAACTAACTAAACAATCCCAATTACCTCCCACTACCTGTGCTGGCCTCTCTGCTGACCAGGTCAATCCTGCTGAGAGTTCAAAGAAGAGGTATACTGAGAGGGGACATATTTGTGTCCAGACTATAAGCACTGTGTTGGGATAAAAACCATTGCATGCTGGTGAAATAAGACTGTGGATAATGTAGATTTATGTGGAGAGAGGTGTTTCATGAATGTAGCACATCTAGACTCCAGGCTTCTGGAAGACAGAGACCATCCTCTTAACTCTGCCTTCTTCTGGACCACATCTATAGCAGACCACAATAACTAAATGCTGAACAAGATATCTTTCCTAATTTACTTACTGCTTCTCACAATATGTCTGAATAAAAAAATGAGCTACTTATTTCTCTTATTCCTCCATAAATATACATATCCGCATATATCCCTACATGGTAACTCTGGAGGGAAATTGTTAATCTAGTATTTGTCATCCAGATGATTTCATTAATTAATTATAGCCACTGTTCACAATATAACAGACATACTTCCTGAATGCTGAAGTGTGGTGTTTGATACAGATGCTGTACTAGGTTATGTGACCATAATAAGTGAAACTGACCCAATGTAATAAATGCCCTAAGCAGAAAGATTGTAAGAGCCATGATGGGGGAGAATACCCAGAGACATTGCCCCCCTCAACCACAACACACAAAGAAAAAA
>PVHP010035055.1:0-13549 GCA_004024765.1 Zapus hudsonius | reverse complement strand
AATAATTTGCATGGGGCTGGAGAGATGGCTTAGCGGTTAAAGCACTCGGCTCCAGTGCCTAAGGCCCCGGGTGCAATTCCCCAGGACCCACATAAGCCAGACCCACAAGGTGGTAACCCTGGTGCGCTCTCTCTTTCTGTCTCTCTGCTTGAAAATAAATAAAATATTTTTTAAAACAATAATTTGCATGGACTGGAGAGATTGCTCAGTGATTAAGGCACTTGCCTACAAATCCTAACAACATGGGTTCAATTCCAGGTCTGAACATACCAGAATCAGAACTAAATTTTGATCCTCCATAGCCCAAATAATGAAATTGATAATTTTATATTTCCTTCTCTGTTAGGGTAGGGAAATAGAGCTCTATGCCTTTCCCCACAATTGTCTTAGGTTTTTTTTTTTTTTAAATTTCATCTTGGTTTTTTGTTTAGTTTGTGTATTTTTTTCCTTCTTTTGGAAAGAGCACTTCTTCAGTGTCCAGAATAGACATAGCAAGTAAAGATTTTATTGCTGACAGTCCTGGAGGTATCCACAGTGCCCCACCACCATATAGAGGCTGGTCAGTCTATAGAGAGGGAGGACCTGGTGCATTAGTCCTTAGTAGTGTTCAGGATATGGATAGAAGTATGAGTGGAAGCTAAGGTACCATAGAAAAAGCAAATGTGGAAGAAAAGTTGCGATGTGCACCTAACTTAAACATTTAGTCAATCAGCTAGAGATGAGGTAGGGCATGGAACTTTGGTTTTCACAGAACTAAGGGAATGGTTGGAGAACTCAAGTGCTGTAGATTTGCCATCCCCCTCAAATATGGTTCATACCTTTAATCCCAGCACTCAGGAGGGTCGCTGTGATTTCAAGGACAACCTGAGCTAGTGTAAACCTACCCTGAAAAAGAAAATTCAAAGAAAAAAGTCATGTGTTAAAAGATTGGTTCCCAGCATGGGAGGCCCATTGGCCATTAGCCTCAGGAAGGGCTATGGGGCCCTAAGAGTCTACTCTGCTTCCTGGCTCATAGTGTGAGGCGTTTACTGTGTCATGCTGGTCACATTGTGTTGGTACTCAGGAAGCAGAGTGCTGTTTCCTTTTGTGAACAAGCACCTTAACCACTGAGCAATCTCCATCTGCTTTCTCAGTTTGAGTCTGGGACCCCAGTCCATGAGATAGCACTATTCAATCGGGATGGGTTTTTCTCTTCAGTTCAACCTCTACAGACACATGTTTCTCATAGGTGATTTTACATCACACCAAATTGACCATCAAGATAAATCATCACAAACATTTTTTTCTTTGTAACAAGGACTCCTGTGGCCCAGGTTGGCCTCTACCTCACTATGTAGTAGAGGCTGACTGAGCCCCTGATCCTGTTGCCTCTGCTTTCTGAGTGCAGGAATTATAGGGGTACATCACCACATAAAGCTGTAGAATTTTTGAAGAGTTTCCTTTTTTCATTAAGAGAGAATGGGCTTGCAAGGGCCTCTTGATGGCTTCAAATGAACTCCACATGCACCTGGCTTTATATTGGTACTGGGCAATTGAATCCAGGCTTCCAGGGTTTGCAAGCATATAAGCAAGTGTTTTTAACCTCTGAGCTATCTCCCTAGCCCGGATTTTCTTTTTTCTTTTTTTTTTTTTTTGGAGTTAGGGCCTCACTCTAACCCAGGCTGGCCTGGAACTCAAAATGATCATCCTACCTCAGGCTCCAGAGGGTTAGGAGTAAAGGTGTGTACTACCACACCCAACTAGATTTTTTTCTTTTTAAAAAAATTCTTGCCCTATATGGTGGCACACACCTTTAATCCCAGCCCTCGGGAGGCAGAGGTAGGAGGATCATCATGAGTTCAAGGCCACCCTGAGACTACAGAGTGAATTCCAGGTCAGCCTGGACTAGAGTGAGACCCTACCTCGAAAAACCAAAAAAAAAAAATTCTTTTTGTGTGTCTGTGTGTGAACATACACACACTTCAGTGTTTCCTACTGCTGCAAACAAATGTCCATCCAACTCTAAGTGGGTGACTGTGAAATTGAACCTAGAACAGGTGGTACAAGTGAGCACTTTTAACTGCTGAGCCATCTCCCCAGCTCCTAGATTTTTATTTTTCTTTTAGGCAGGCTCTCACTCTAGTCTAGGCTAACCTGAAACTCACTGTGTAACCCAGGCACACACCCTTCACCAAGCCAGTTCAGAGGATATCGTGTTTTTTTAAGGGATTTTTTTTCTTTGAAGCAGGGTCTCATGTAGCCTAGAGTGGTCCCTAACTTGCTGTGTATCAGAGGATGACCTTGAGCTCCTTATTCTCTTGCTTTACTTAGCTTCCCACGTGGTGGGATGACCAGCATGAGCCATGCCCAGCTGACATCCTTTTGTGTTTTTGTGTTTTTCAAGGTAGCATCTCATGCTTGCCTAGGCTGACCTATAGTCCCAGGCTGGCCTTAAACTCAGCCAGCTAGACATCCATTAAAAAAAAAAAAAAAAAAAAAACTTATCTGAGAGAGAGGAGAGAGAGACAGAACAGATATTTTTTTTGTTTGTTTTTCGAGGTAGGGTCTCACTCTAGCCCAGGCTGACCTGGAATTCACTATGTAGTCTCAGGGTTGCCTTGAAATCATGGTGATCCTCCTACCTCTGCCTCCCGAGTGCTGGGATTATAAAGGCGTGTGCCAGCTCAAAGAAATTTTTATTAATGCTCAAAGGAGAATGTAGGAAATAATAAATATTTTTAGACTTTTCTTGGTTTTTCTTTGGATATTTATAACAGAATTTTAGTGTTGAACTTTTTTATTTTTCCAAGCAGGGTCTCATTGTAGCCCAGGCTGACCTGGAACTTACTACTCTGTAGTCCTAGGCTGGCTTCCAACTCTCAGTGATTGTCCTATCCATGCCTCTTAAGTGCTGAGATAAAATGCATGCACTACCATGCCTGACCAAGTGTTGAACTCTTCACTTTTAATTCTTTAAAAATTTTTAGTTAATTAAATTTATTTATTTGAGAGAGAGACAGAAAGAGAGAGAATGGGCCCACTAGGACCTCCAGCCACTGCAAACAAATGACTCATGAGCTACCTTCTGTATTTGGATGTACGTGGGTACTGGGGAATCAAACTCGGGTCCTTCTGCTTTGCAGGCAAACGTCCTAACCACTAAGCCATCTGTTACAGTCAGCTTTCTAGTTGCTGTGAAGAAAGAACCCAAACAAAAGCGGCTTGTGGAGGAATGGGTTTATTAGGCTTATGGACTCACCCTGGCAGGGAAGATGATGGCATGAGCAGAGGAGTGGACATCACCTTTGCCATAGCACTGCAAACAATGGCAGGAAGGTGTGCCAAACACTGGAAAGTGGAAGCTGGTTTATAACCCCGTAAGCCCGCCCCTGATAACACAGCTCTAGCAAGGCTGTAAAACCCAAATTGCCATCAGCTGAGAATCAATCAGAACACATTCATTTGTGGGGGACACCTGGGTCAAACCATGACAGTCTGCCCCTGGCCCCCACAAACTAATAATCATACATGATGTAAATACCTTGTGTTCAGCTCAACTGCTAAGTCCCCACAGCTTTCAATTGAGCCATAATACCAAAAAATAAACCCGTAATGGCACAGAACATTCACATTGAAATACATGAGGCATGGCAAAAACAGATTGAACCAATACAAGATTTAAAACAAGCAGGGAAACCTCAATCTCTAATTCCAAGTTCAATAATTCTAACCAATAACAAGTCTCTTGGAGATCCAAGTCTACCCATCCAGCTCGGCTACTCACAGTCTGGGAAAACTTCATCCAGTGCTGGCAGCTCTCCTTGGCAGCCATCCATAGTCCTGGCATCTTATTGGGTCTCCATTGCAACCCACAGTTCATCTTCATGGCTCCATCGGGCTTCCATGCAGGCAATCTAATTCACCTGCTTCACATTGCCAATGGCCATTTTTCAAAAACAAGCTGTTGCAATTACCCTCTCTTCCTGCATTTGTTCTACTCCACAGAACCAGGTGGGCTACCAACTTGTTAATCCAGGGGGGAAGAGAGCATTCAGGTCCCTTACTTCAGAGTCTGCATTCTTCCTGTTGTTCCAATGCAGACCAGCTGGCCCAATCTCAATAGTTGTAATGTCTCAAACAATTGCAGGTGATCGGGCAGCTCTTTCGGCCCAAAGATCTTTCTGTGCCATCTCCATCTGCTCACACCAATCCATCTTTACTTAAAGCAACCCTGCTCTGGTTCTCAGGACACAGGCAGGCAGAACACAGCAAGTCTCCCACACAAACTGCTTCTGGCACAGTCCTGACAAAGTTCTTTCTCACCTTGTAAACCAAACCTCACAGTCTATGCCTGAATTGTAAAAAAGTGTAAAAAAAAAAACCTCACAGTCCATAGTTCTTCGTTCAGGTCTTTTATTTTTATTTATTTATTTGGTTTTTCGAGGTAGGGTCTCACTAGCCCAGGCTGACCTGGAATTCACTATTTAGTCTCAGGGTGGCCTTGAACTCAAGGCAATCCTCCTACCTCTGCCTCCTGAGTGCTGGGATTAAAGGTATGTGCCACCACGCCCGGCCCAGGTCTTTTAATTCTGACCAGAATGCTCCATGAAGCTGTACTTAAAGCACTGCGAGGTGTCTCAGGACAAGGTTTCAAATTCTTCCACATTCCTCCTGCAGATCGCTTCCAAAAGGCCAAGCCACAAGATCAGGGTTCTAGCAGAAATAGATCCCACATCCTGGTACCATAACTGTTGTAGTCAGCTTTCTAGTTGTTGCACAGAAAGAACCCAAACAAAAGCGGCTTGTGGAGGAATGGGTTTAATTAGGTTTACGGACTCGAGGGGAGACTCCATCCTGGCAGGGAAAACGATGGCATGTGCAGAGGGTGGACATCACCTCCACCACAGCACTGCAAACAATGGCAGGAAGGTGTGCCAAACACTGGCAAGGGGAGGATGGCTTATAACCCCCATAAGCCTGCTCCCAACAACAGCTCTAGCAAGGTTGTAAAACCCAAACTGCCATCAGCTGAGAATCAGAACACATTCATTTGGCTGGGCATGGTGGCGCACGCCTTTAATCCCAGCACTCAGGAGGCAGAGGTAGGAGGATCACTGTGAATTCAAGGCCACCCTGAGACTACATAGTGAATTCCAGGTCAGCCTGAGCTAGAGTGAGACCCTACCTCGAAACCCCCCCTCCAAAAAAAAAAACACATTTGTTTGTGGGGGACACCTGGATCAAACCATGACACCATCTCTCCAGCCCTATTTTCAATTTTTTTGTGGTGCTGGACATTGAATCTAGGGTATCATGCATGCTCTATCACTGAACTATATTCTCAACCCAAATTTTTTATATAAAGAGGTACACAGATATTTATTACCTCAGTTTTTATAAAGCATAGACTATATTTTAGTATGTTAGAGTAGATTATAAAATCTTAGTTTCAAATTTTAATAAATTTTTTATTTTTAAAAATTATTGCTGGTTGTTGTAGCACATACCTTTAATCTCAGCACTTGAGAGGCAGAAAGGTAGGAGGATGGCCGTGTGGTCCAGGCCTGCCTGAGACTACAGAGTGAGTTCTAGCGGTCAACCTGACCTAGAGTGAGATCCTGCCTTGAAAAAAAGATAAAATGAATTAATTACTTGCAAATGTGTGTGTGAGAGAGTGTATGTGTATGGGTGTGCCGGGGCTTATTGCTGTTTCAAATAAACCATTGACACATGCTGCATTTTGTACTGGCTTACATGGGCAGTTTGAGAATTGAACCCAGGCTGAAAGGTTTGCATGTAAGTGCCTTTAACCACTGAGCCATATTCCCAGACCCCTAAATGTTCTTTTTTTAAAATAAATTTATTGACAACCTCCATATATATATATATATATATATATATATATATATATATATATATATATATATATATATATATATATATATGTACTCTGATCATTATCCGCTCCCTCCACTGAACCCTCTCTTCTTTCCAACTTGTCCTATTTCTATTTTGATGCCATAATTTTTTTGGCCCTCAATCATTCATGACAACATGTTGATAAACCCAATGTTATGTAGGTCTTGGGCAGGTAACAGATGCTGAGAAGTCATGAATGTACTGGGATACTCTACTGGAAGACAGTATCCCAAAGTACTCCTACCCATTCTTTGGCTCTTATATTCTTTCTGCCAGCCAACCCCATTAATAAATAAACATTTTTTGTTTGTTTGTTTTTCAGGTAGAGTCTTGCTTAAGCCAAGGCTGACCTGGAATTCACTCTGTAGTCTCAGACTGGCCTTGAACTCATGGTGATCCTCCTACCTTTCTATCCTCCTAACTCTGCCTCCCGAATGCTGGGATTAAAGGTGTGAACCACCACACCCAGCTATAAATATTCTTTAATATGGGTGAAGCTCTTAAAACAGTGTAAAATTGCATCATAGTCAAATCCAGATTTGTCAGCCTTGGTTTCAGGGTCTTTATTCATATCCTATATCCTCTTTTTCACTCCCTATTTCCCTCCTTTCCTTCCATCTTCCTTTCCTATTTGTTTATTTATTTATTTATTTGGAAGATCTTGTTATGTAGCCCAGGGTGAACTTAAATTTCTGTCCATTCTCTCATAGCTTCCCAAGTGCTGGGATTACAGACATGTGCCACCACACCTGGTTTTCAATATTTCTTTTTTTTTTTTCCATACTTATTTTTATTTATTTATTTATTTTTTACATTATTGTCCATAATGAGTTACAACATTTATATCTGTTTTTTTTTTAATATTTTATTTATTCATTTTTCAAGCAGAGATACAGAGATTGAGACAGAGAGAGAGAGAGAGAGAGAGAGAGAGCGCGCACCAAAGCCACCACTTTGTGGGTCTGGCTTATGTGGGTCCTGGGGAACTGAACCCGGGGCCTTAGGCACTAGAGGCAAGTGCCTTAACCGCTGAGCCATCTCTCCAGCCCTGTTTTTTTGTTTTGAAGGCAGAGTCTTACTCATTCTGCCCCTACCTCATCTTCCCTAGTGGTGGGACTAAAGGTGTGTGCCAGCATGCCAAGCTCCTTATCTATTTTGAGTTTTCCTCACTGAGCCAATCTGTTTTCCAATCCTTGCAAAGAGCTAACTCTTGGTTCTGGGCCTCTACTTGACTAATTCTACTTCTGTGATGCTTTACTTCCTTGAATCCATGTCCGGCACCGCCTTGCTGTCTGGCCCCAAGTCTGCCTACTGTATGGAGCTTATAATCAGCGTCTCTATATCCTGTGCCCCTCCCACATGTAAAGGAGCATTCCTGTGTTCCTTTCAGCTTCCCACTCTCTGTCCACATCGTCCTGGAAAATGAGCTATTGAATTACCTTGAGCAGGTAAACTTTAGTCAGGTTTGACTTCAGGTTTGATGTCTACCGTGGTCAGGAAAACATGGTGAAGTTTATAACTGTTTGTGGCCGTGGCAGATGAAATGAGAGGCTACTTGTTTATATCTCAATAGTAGATCAGGAAATGAGAACTTCAAGGTGTCTGTGCTCTACCTTCTTTGAGACAATCTCTTGCCACTGCAAACAAATGTCAG
The DNA here is from genome assembly GCA_004024765.1 of Zapus hudsonius. Taxonomy (NCBI): domain Eukaryota; kingdom Metazoa; phylum Chordata; class Mammalia; order Rodentia; family Dipodidae; genus Zapus; species Zapus hudsonius. The sequence goes on along the minus strand of PVHP010035055.1, from coordinate 5,997 downwards.
ACTAACTGGCCCTCAAACTTTGGATTCTCCTGGCTCCACCTCCCATTGTCTTAAGCCTATTGGGGTCACAGATGAATGTGCCACTTTGCATCCAACGTTATGTGGGTGCTATGGATTTGAACCTGGGCTGGAAGACTTTGAAAGCAAGGGAGCCATCTCCCCAGTGCCCTTAAAGCACTTTTGATTTGAATTCCCTTGATGGCTAAGTAGGTGAAACACTTTTTCAATATGTAATGGCCTTTTGAGGTATTTTTATTTGTCTTGTTATGTTTTGAGGTAGTCTCGTGTTGCTCAGGCAGGACTAGAATTTGCTGTGTAGCTGAGGATGATGGAGAACTACTGATTGTCCTGCCTCCACTTTCTAGGATTATAGGTCTGTACCATCACAAGTGGCATTATTTGTATTTGTTTTTGTTTTGTTTTTGAGGTAGGGTCACTCTGTAGTCCTAGGCTAGCCTTGAGCTCATGGTGACCCTCCTACCTCAGCCTCCCTGTGCTGGGATTAGAGACGTAGGTCACCATGCCCAGCTGAATTTGTTCTTTTTGAGAACTATATATGTAGACCATTAGCTCATTTAATGCTTGGATAATGTCAATTTTTTGGTGTTTATTTTTTGCAGTTTTAAAAATATATTTTACTTGTTAATCTATTAAGAGTTTTCATTCTATAGTCTCTTTACTCTGTTGAGGGGAAAGGAGAATGAGAAGTTTGAAGTTTAAGCCGGGCATGGTGGCGCACACCTTTAATCCCAGCACTTGGGAGGCAGAGGTAGGAGGATCGCTCAAGGCCACCCTGAGACTACAGAGTGAATTCCAGGTCAACCTGGGCTAGAATGAGACCCTACCTCAAAAAAAAAAAAAAAGTTTGAAGTTTATTGTTTACCTGTATGGAGTAAGTAGAGAAGCAGGTATAGGTGCCGTCAGAATGACAGCTCCAGCTCATTTCGTGGTGATGAACTCATGTACTCCCAAGTCTTCATAGCTCCCTTCAGTAGGTAGCAGTGAAAGGTGATGGGGATCTTCTGGGCCTCAAGTTCCTTCTTGGCAGTGAACAGAGGCTGGCTTCCCCTCCAGCTCTGGGCGCACATTGGAATTTTAAGTATCCGGTGCCCTGCTTCAGCTCACTCATACTTGCTCATGTTTAGTATAGTGATTTACTTATGTTTAACCTGAAGTTACTCAACAGAGAGGTGGATCTCAATGTTCTCCTGACACTCCTTCCCATTTTCCTGGTCATTAACCCTAATCCTGCTCCATGTCATCAAAGTCATTGTCTTATTGACACCCTGGCTTCAGTGACCAGGCTTGGTGACCTGGGCCTGTATGCATATAGTGCTGCTTTTTTTTTTTTTTTAATTAAACATTTTTATGGTGGCATATACATCTAATCCCAGCAATGAGAAGACTAACTTTGAAACTAGCTGGGGCTAAGTACAGTATTTACATACATAAATACATAGTGTATGTGTGTGTGTGTCAAAAAGACAGTAGCAGTAATCTTTTTAATATTTTATTTATTTATTTGAGAGAGAGAGATAGGAAAGAGAATGGGCACACCAGGGCTTCCATCAACTGCAAATGAACTCCAGATGCATGCACACTCTTGTGCATCTGGCTTTTATGTGGACACTAGGGACTCGAACTCAGGTCCTTCTGCATTGCAGGCAAATGCCTTAACCACTAAGCCATCTCTTCAGCCCCAGTAGCAGTAATCTTTTTGCCTTTTGAGATAGCATCAGTAGACCAGTCTGACCTGAATGCACTATGTTACAAATAAAGATGACTTTGAATTCCTGGTCCTCCTGCCTTCACCTCTTAAATGCTGGGTTTACACAGCCAGCTTTCAGTATTGACTCAGTATTTATTTATTTTATTTATTTATTTTTGGTTTTTCAAGGTAGGGTCTTGCTCTAGCTCAGGCTGACCTAGAATTCACTCTGGAGTCCCAGGCTGGCCTTGAACTCATGGCAATCCTCCTACCTCTGTCTCCCGAATGCTGGGATTAAAGGCGTGCGCCACCACACCCGGCCTGACTCAGTATTTTAAAACCTTCCCTGGGCTTCACCAACTTCTACTAAATGTATAAGGAAGAAAGCACATATCACCGGGCGTGGTGGCACAATTTGTTTCATTTTCCCTTCTTTGGATAACTAATGAACATGACTGTTTCAGTGTACCAATTGGTCATTATTTCTAAATTTTACCTGTTCTATGTTTGTCTACTAGGGCATCTTGTGTATAATAGTTTATAGGAGTATCAAGCAAATCACAATTACTGCTGGTGGTGGTTTCTTCCAGTAACTTATTTGTGTTTTTATAACAGATTCTGAAAGTGGGACTGAGAAGGAACTATCCATTCTAAGCCAGAAGTGTTCTGAAGAAGTAAAACCCTCAGAATTTAATTCGCCAAAATTCTCAAAGGATAATCCACTGGCACCTGAAACCCAGGAAGCCCAAGACCATGAAGATCAGCAGGAAAGGAATCTGGGAGGTTCTTCTGGTCACAATTTAAAGAGAGTTGTTAGAACAGAGTCTGTTATGTGTAGGGAACGTCCTCCAGAAGAGAACACCCAGGCGTGTGGTACGTTTGATAGACACTTGAAATCAAGCCAAAGTGTTGTTAGAATTCAAAGAAATAAAACAGGACAGAGAGTCTTTAAGTGTGATGTATGCAGCAAAACATTCAAATACAATTCAGACCTAAATCGACATCACAGAAGTCATACTGGGGAAAAGCCCTATGAATGTGGTCCTTGTGGACGGTCCTTTACACACAGCTCAAACCTTATTTTGCATCAACGAATTCACACAGGGAATAAACCATTTAAATGTGATGAATGTGGGAAAACTTTTGGGCTTAATTCTTATCTCCGTCTGCACCAGAGAATTCACACTGGAGAAAAGCCTTTTGGGTGTAGTGAATGTGGGAAAGCTTTCAGTAGAAGCTCGAGTCTTATTCAGCATCGTATAATCCACACAGGAGAGAAACCTTACAAGTGTAATGAATGTGGGAAAGCTTTCAGCCAGAGCCCCCAGTTAACTCAGCATCAGAGGATTCACACAGGAGAAAAGCCCCATGGATGCAGTTGGTGTGGAAAGGCTTTCAGTCGAAATGCAAGCCTTATTCAGCATCAGAGGATTCACACAGGTGAAAAGCCTCACAAATGCAGTCAGTGTGGGAAGGCCTTCAGTCAGAGCTCCAGCCTCTTTCTCCATCACAGGGTTCACACTGGGGAGAAGCCCTATGTATGTAATGAATGTGGCAGAGCCTTTGGCTTCAATTCTCACCTCACTGAGCACGTAAGGATTCATACTGGAGAAAAGCCCTATGTTTGCAGTGAGTGTGGAAAATCCTTCAGCCGCAGCTCCACTCTCATGCAGCACCGCAGAGTGCACACAGGGGAGAAGCCTTATCAATGCACTGAGTGTGGAAAGGCCTTTATTCAGAGTTCCCAGCTCACCCTACACCAACGTGTCCACACAGGAGAGAAACCCTATGAGTGTGGGCCCTGTGGAAAAGCCTTCAGTAGGCGGTCAGCCCTTACTCAACATCAACGAGTTCACATGGGGGAGAAACCTCATGAATTTGGATGTGGGCCAGCCTTAGTTTATGACTCCAGAAGTCGGCCTGCTGGAGAAAGACATGGCAGAGCCTTCAGCCATGGTACTAACCTTGTTCTGCACTGGACAATTCATAGTGGTGAAAAACCCCTGGGATGTAATGAATGTGGGAAAACTTTGAGCCCTACCCCACAACCCACTGAACATGAGACAATTCAAGTTGGGGAGAAACCCTATAAAGGCCAAGAATATAGAAAAGCCATTGGTGGAGGTTCAGCCCTTACTCAACATCAGGTTACCCATGTTGGAGAGAAACCTTTGAATGATGGATCTGAAAGATACTTAATTCATATCAAAAAGGTTTTTCAAGAAAGACATTTTTAATAACTGAGAAACAATTTAGTAATTGTTCATTTGTTTGATGGACTGGTATAATGAAAGTTCAATATGGTCTAATTATTACTAGCAGAATTGAGTTACAAGGAGGTTGGGGTCCATGAGGCCCACTATCTTTCTCCACATCAGTGTCTGACTTAGCAGCTACTATCAAGTGAAGACCTACTTTTCATCAGAGGGCTGAGTTTCAATACCAAAAAACAATCACTGAAAGGTCTCAATACAGATCTCTGAGTGGCGGTCTTAAAAGATAGATGTTGGGTTTGTCATTTCAAGGACATTGATGATGCCAAGGGCATCATCTGTAAAGTTATGTGGATGGCCAGGTGTGGTGGTGCACACATTTAATCCTAGTTCTGGGGGTGAGGGGACTGAGGTAGAAGTATTACTGTGAGTTCAAAGCCAGCCTGGAGCTACAAAGTAACTTCTAGGTCAGCCTGCGTAGAAGTGAGACCCTACCTCAAGAAAGTAGACAGTCTGGGGACCAAGGTGGCTCTGCTAGAGGCCAGACTGGGCATGGGTTCTCCAAGAGTGAAGGGAACCAAGACATGAGGGCGATACTTGAAGCCTAGAGGTGGGGTTGCATAGCTTGTAGGACTACCACACAGTCAGGATGGCAGCTACACTGATGAGCTGGGGTAGATCCTACTGAGATGGTGACACCTATAAAAAATCTTGCAGTCGTTTCAATTCTGATTGTGTTAGTCTGATAGATTTTGACCTCCATGATGGCCTCTTTACTAGACATTAGAAAAAAGCACTGTTCATTTTTTAAACATTTTTGAAAAGCACTTCAGATTTTACTTGTTTTTACTATGAGCCATGATTTTGTCATCTTATTTTGAGACAGGGTCTTTATAGCCCTGTGACCCGGCCTGCAGGTCAGTCAACGAAGACCCTAAGGGAGGAGGTGAGAATGAAAAGGGACAAGAGACATGAAGAACGGAGACAAGACAGGTGTCTGATCAAGTCTTGATTTATTGGAGCTCAGGCAAATGCTTATAAACCCTCGCAGGAAGAAGTACGTGGATGCTTGCGTAGCTGGGTTGCTAAGTGATCTGATACAACAAGATCATGTGATTTCTAGGAGAAAGCCTCAAAGGCAGGAAAAGGAAACTTAAGCAGAGAAATACAAACTTAGCTTTGGTTAGTAGAGAAAATGCAAAGACCTTCAAAATGGTGTTGACACAGTTAAGGCACAATAAGCAGGTCCCCACAGGTCCCCTTTCTTAGTATTTTGAATGGCAAGATGGGACTGTGCCTGCTTTAGGTTGGAATCCCAGAAACAAGCCTTACCTGTCTTGGATACAGGGACTCTACTGTCCCTGCTCTGTCTTAGGTTGACTTGAATCTATCAGCATTCGAGCTCCCCTTTACCTGTCATTGGATAACCTAGCAGCAAATGGCAGGGCTCCTGTCTTAGGTAGGTGGGGCTGTGCCAGGAATGCAAGGTTCTTTTCTTTTCTTTTTTTTTTTTTTTTTGGTTTTTCAGGTAGCGTCTCACTCTAGTCCAGGCTGACCTGGAATTCACTCTGTAGTCTCAGGATGGCCTTGAACTCATGGTGATCCTCCTACCTCTGCCTCCCGAGTGCTGGGATTAAAGGCATGCGCCACCACGCCTGGCTGCAAGGTTCTTTTACCTGTCATTGGATAACCAGTCCAGCAGTTACTTTATTTATAATGACTATAATTTTCATCATCGGCCATCTCAAGTTTATGATAATGGACCTGGATAGGCTGCATCTTTATGGCGTCTATTTGTTGACAGAGGAAGGTCATTAGTTTGTTGAAAAGAAAAGGTCCTAGCGATAGCAAGGTTAGTAAGCCGATTAAAGGTCCCAGCAGGGGAAGTAGGTAAGGCAAGACTCCATTTAAACCACTCCAGAGAGGATTGGAGTATAACTCCTTTCTTCTCTCAAGATCTTGTAAATTCTTTTTTTTTTTTTTTCGAGGTAGGATCTCGCTCTAGCCCAGGCTGACCTGGAATTCACTCTGTAGTCTCAGGCTGGCCTTGAACTCACGGCGATCCTCCTACCTCTG
>PVHP010035054.1:0-18703 GCA_004024765.1 Zapus hudsonius | reverse complement strand
ACCATAAAACCCTAGTTTTTATACAGTAAGCTACTGAGGAAGCTGAGGGCACCACCTGGTACGAGGAGCCATGAATAGAATGGGAGGAAGTCTAACCTCAAGAATAGTTGCTCAGGCCTGCATCTCCCTGTCCCAGTCATTGGTTCCTTCCCAAACTGAGCTGCTGATCAAAGAGACCCACAAGGTCCCCAAAACATGACAGACTTCTGTCAAAGCTCTTGAACACCTGCCTCAGGCCTAAGGTAAGACCCTATTGCTGAAGAAATCACAAAGTGTTATCACAAAACACTAAGAAAACCTGCTAGATCCAGAATGGTAACCAGCTCCCAGATGGTAGCATGTGCAGCACTGGAAGGTGTTGCATGAGCTGCCAGGGGAAATTGGTCAATGATTTTTGGAGAAAGCAGAGACCACTGATATATAATATAAACAGTTGTCACAAGAATGCTGAACAAATGGATGTATGGAAGAGACCAGCAAGTCAAGAAATGCTCATCTGTGCAATAGTGGCACTAAACCAAGGAGGGTAATCAACAGCTTACTGATTGGCTAAGAGATCCACTAAGTGACAAGGAACCCTTAACTGGAACTGGGATCCACAGCAAAACCCTTTGGGGACCAAGATCTCTAGCTTCTAGGGGAAATTTCCACTACCAGAAAGCGACAGAGAGGCTACACCCATTAGGAGTTAGCCAAAATAGCAATGTTGTCTCATTTAACATATATTGATTTCACTCTGATGGAGATTCTGTTTGTATTTTAAAGAAGGCAGTGAGAGACCTGGGGAAAACTCAATTCCAACAATAAGTCATTGGATGATGGTGACATCCTGGCAGGAGACAAGCCACACCTAGCTTTCACACAGGGCCCAAATGAAACCTATGAAAAAGTGATAAGACAAACAGGAGACCAATCACCACAGCAAGTAGATAACCCATGAAAGGTCAATGGAGACAGACACCAACAATACCTAACACAACCCAGGGCAAAGATCCAGAGATACTTAAGATCTCAACAACAAGGCAGACTCAAAACTCACCCACTATGACTCAGGGAACTGAGCAGAAGAGAGGGCAGAAAGAATGTAAGAGCCATGGTGGAGGAGAATATCCAGAGACATGGCCCCCCTCAGCAACAGTACATAAGGAGGAAGGAAAAAAAAAGAATGAAAAACTGGCTAGAAGTTAAGACCATCGCCACCCCTGGAGGCAGGAGAAGTGCTGAAAGAGGGCCAGAGAACACTTTGGGTTCTGTACTTGCCTGGTTCTTGATCTGGCACTGGTCAGAAAAATTTGTCTTGTTTTATTTGTCTTTATGATTTTAATTTTTCTATTATAGTAATAAACATCTGTTAAGAGCAAGCAAGGGGCTGTAGAAATGGCTCTGTGGTTAAAGGTGCTTGCTTGCAAAGTCTGTCAACCAGGGTTCAATTCCCTAGTACCCACATAAAGCCAGATGCACAAAGTGGTACATGCATCTGGAGTTTGTTTACAGTGGCAAGAGGCCCTGACATGCCCTGTTATTACAAACATTCTCTCTCATACACACACAAATAAACACATTTTTTTTGAAAAAAAAAAAGCAGGCATGTTTTAGGTATCAAAAAGGTTAAACATGAATAAATACCATACTGAATAAGGTCAGAACTCTGGGATGTTTTTGATGTAAATAAGAAATTTAAAAAGAACCAAACAGCTCTTATAGGAAAAAAAGTAATTGATTTTAATATTGAACAAGCGATTTAAAATATTGACTAGATACATTTAAAAAGGAGTAAAAATAATTGAGGGTAGAACAGAAGAAATCCCCAAGCCTAGCAGAGAAAGATAAAAAGAGAACCTTTAAAAGAACAATTAAAAGGATGGAGAATCAGATGATCAGGTCGAATATATGCTTCTGAAAAGAATTCCATAAAGGTTATAGAATAAAAAAGGAAGAGGAAATATCAAAGATATAATGGCTAAAATATTCCACAATTAAATTCACAGAAGCATAGAAATCCACCATGCCAAGAAAGATCAATAAAAGCCCACATTGTGGCATGCACTGGTGGAATTTCACACAGCAAAAAGGAAGAGTAAACCTTATAAGCCATCAGAAGGAAAAGACAAGCTACTAAGCAATGGCAATGAGAACAGATACCTAATCAACCTCAGTGACCAGGGCCACGTCATCAACTGGACACACCCAACAAATACACAATTCAAGAAGGTGACTCTATGTTTGTGTTGGCTGAAGCTGTGTGAGTACAAGGAATTTCCAAGCTGTTTGCTCTTTTTTTTCAGTCATTGATTTTCATGGTTTTTTTTAATTGTTAATTTCAAAATAAAAGGCAATGAAAAATTCTGCTAAGCAGCAGTATATGCTAGAGAGGAGAAGATGGAACCAAAAAGAGAAAAAACAAAAAGAAATGAAGATAAATCAATTTGTAGACGTTTATGTTAATTGAAATAAACTCCAAAAGCCTAAATAGGACACACATACAGCTCAATGGCAGAACACTTTAGTATACATAAAGGTTAGGATTTCACAAGACAAAAAGTAGGTGGGAGAGGGGTGTGGAATAACAAGCAGGTATATAATAGTAAAAAAGTACACAGAAGGGTGAAAGGGATCAGACCAGGGTAAACAGTATATAAAGAATATTTATCCGGGGCTGGGAGATGGTGCAATGGTTAAAGGTGTTTGCTTGCAACGCCTCCCAACCCAGGCTGAATTCCCCAGTACCCACATAAAGCAGATGTACCAAGTGGTACATGTAACTGGTGTTCGTTTGCAGTGGCAAGAGGACCTGGAAGATCTTATGTACTCCTCTCTCATCAATAAGTGAAAATATTTTTCAATGAATCTTTAATCATTCACTGAAAGGTGGTGATCAGGATGTTTGTGATATGTAAGAGAATTTTAAAAGAACCAAATAGCATTTTCAGAACTCATTGATTTTTAAATTAGTGTGTTCATTGATATATTTTGATAATTTTCAATGAAAAATGTAATATGTAATTTCTGGGCTAGTAGGTGGAAAAAGAGAGAATTTTAAAAATGTGTCATCTCATAAACTCAGTAAGAAGGATGAAGAAGAAAAAGGAACATATATATATGATTAAATGTTAAAAATTATTCTAAATATTTTATAATATTAATATAAATTTAATCAACTTTTTGAAAGACTAGTATAAAACAAATATAGTACTATATAAGCTAAGGACATTAGGAAATGATAGCTATCAAAATGCCTTATTTTTGGAAGAAATCAATAATTATAAAATTTGAATGGATATATGAGGCTTATAAAATAGCCAAAAGCATCCTGAAAACATTAAATGGAAAATTGCAGAAATAAAAATTCATAAACTGAAATAACCTTTATTTGCCATATTATTGTATTTTTTCTATCTCACTAGGTTGTGTTTTTAATCTTTTTCTGTGGCCAGTTTACAAACCAGATCTTGTCATAGATATGCATGTATAGGAAAAAAGCAAAGTTACAAACTGATTTCTGCACTATCTGCAGTTTGAGGCACCCAGTAGAGTCTTGGAATACATTCCCCATAGATAAGGGTGGGGAGTACTGTATATCCATACAAGAGAATATTATTTAACACTGAAAATAACAAGGTGTTGACAAATGGATAAATTTTAACATCATAATGCCAAATGAAAATTGAAAATAAAGACAAAAATGTCACAGATTGTCTGACATTAATTATTTTAAATGTTCAGAAATGGCAAGTTTATAGAAAGAGAAAGAAGATTAATGACTGCAAGGGAACTGGCAGGAGAGAGACAACAGATCACAGCCATATCATGAATAGGAGGTTTTCTTTAGGTGATTTAAGTTTGGTTTCTTAATTGCTACTGATAACCACTGCACTGTGCACAGAGGCCCTTGCTTATCCATGGTCATCATGCCTTAGTCACAGCAGCTAGATAATGGAAAAAAGCTTAGATGTCCATCAACTGATGGCTGGGTAATGAAAATGTGGCATGTATAAATAGAATCTTGTTTCATTGCAAAGAAAAATGAAAATATTAACTTTGCATGAAAATGGTTGGTGCTCGAATATATCATACTAAGTGAGATAACCCAAGCCCAGAAAGACAAAAATTATACATTGTCTCTTATATGCACATCCTAACTTTGAATGTTTCTGTGTATGTAAATAAGGGGATTTAAGAAATGACTTAGGCTATGATGCCAGACAGAAGACAGAAGAGGGGAAGAGGTGTGGGGTGAAAGGGAAGAATAAAAGATTATATGTGACATAAACCTGAAAGACTATGGGATCATTGTGGGGGAAGGGAAATGAGGGGCAAGAAAAAAATGTAATGTAACCTAATTATCTGTATACTAAAAAAATAATTTTTTTAAAAGTGCAAAAAATATAACTACCTCAAAGCATGTGGGGGAAGATCAAATCCAATCACATATCAGAAAAAGCTTTCCAATTGAGCTGGCCAATTAGTTGTTCAACTCTTGTTTAACACTGGACAGGGTTCTTAATCCTGTTGCTTTGGTTTATAGCATTTAGTGTGACTGGCCTTGGGTATGTGTGCTGGCTCCTTAAGAAGAAATGGGGTTTCTCACCTACTTTGACAGAATTTCCAGAGGTGAGTCTGTGTGCTTTGGCTAACGCTCACAGTCCCTTTGGAAAACCTGCAGGGGGCTGTGCTTGGAATAAGGGTGGAAATGAGCCACACACCACGTGGGCATGATGATTACTACTTAATCAGACTTCATGGAGAGTACAGCGCAGACAACATAGCTGAGTCTACTCAGATTGCCTTCAGCATTTCTTTGAAAGGGGCTAGATTGAAATGGTCATTTTCTCACCTGATTTTAGACACTCTTTCAGAACAAAACTAAAATCTGTTGTTTCTAACATAAACACTAATCACTAATTCCCATAATGCTCTAAACTATGAAATTTGCAGAGGAGTTTGGCCTTCCTGTGAGCTGTGCACAGTGTCAGAGCCCAGTGCCTGACAATGTGACTTGTCATACCTTCCTCCAGCTGCACTCCTTTCGGTTGCAATAAAGCTCTGTGGATTTCTTTGATTTGAGGGTCTTACGGAGCGAACACTAGAGTGTGTGTTCAAGCGGGAAGCTAAGGAGAAGATTTTCTCTGAAAATAAAGAGCAAGTTATTGGTTCCACCTTGAACAAAAGCCACGAGAGGTTTTCCATCATCACCTCCAACTGTGGCTACGGATGCTTCCAGGAGTTCTGTGGTTTGCTGTTTTGCTCATTGTCTCTAAAGCCTTAGATTTAAAAGAAAATTTGTTAAGGTTCTTGGCTTTTCAGGGATGGAACCCAAAAATTCAGGGTGGTTTTTCATGCGTATTTCCTTCATCTCTAATAAAAGCAAAATAAAAGTTTTAAGGATACAAAGGGTTAATCCAAACAAGGTTTCCAGAAGGGAAAGAACCCTTGGAAAAGCTGGATCTATGGCCCAGCTGCTCATCTGACTGAATAGAGGCAGAAAATTAGATTATCTGACCTCTAACTGCAGATTTTCCAAAAATCCAAGTCAGCTGACAGCATTTCCTGTTTCTGTGCAGTGTTTTCCACAGAAAACATCTGATGAGTATACTATCCTCATGACACCATCTTACAAACAATAAGGATGCTGAGAACTACATTATCTGTTTATAATTTCTCTTTCATAAATTTGAGCAGTACCAGTAATTGATCTTCAACCCAGGAATCACTGTCAAACGTGCCAGACATTTAGACTAGGCATGACCCATAATTATCTCTCCTGGATAACATCAGACTGAATCTTCACTCTACCACAATAAAAGGATATTCTTTGAATAATTTTGTCAGGATCACACACTTTATTCCAACTCTCTGATGTGTCCAGAGGGTAAGACAGAAGACATCCTCACATACAAGGTCATGGGAAGACATGCAGAATATATTTCCTTGGATCTGAGTGAAGTTGTCCCCATGTTTCCTTGTTGAGATCTCAGATGTATACCTAATATGGACACTTCATGATGCAGCATGATTTTTTTAAGTGAAGGCATTAATACATAACCAAAAAGAAAGACAAATAGCGCCTCAAGGTCATTATAAAGATGCTGAAGGGCTAGGGATGTAGCTCAGTTGGTAGAGTGCTTGACCAGCAGGCATGAAGCCCTGGGTTTGATCCCTAGTTCTGCATAAACTGAGGAGGAAGAAGCAAGAGAATCTGACATTCAAGGGCATCCTTGGTGACACCACAAGTTCAAGTCTAGCCTGAGCTACATGTCTCTAAATAAGTAAAGAAAAAATGACTTAAAATGAGAAAATTTTAAAAATAACAGTTTATAGGTTTGCATAGACAAAAATTAGGTTAATGTTATTTAATATAACTATTGGGAGACTTAATGAGCAGAAACCAAATGTTTATAAATCTAAATAAATTATAACATAAGTCAGTTCCATTAATTTTCACTGCTATTGAACAGTACTAGCGACTATTAAGCACAAAAATAACCTTTAATAACTAGGGAGATAGCTAAAATCTATAAAATACAAGCTAGTTACTCAAATATTTTATTTTTATGATTATTGACAACCACCGTTGACTGGTTATATTGTTTTTGTTTGGATGGAATGAAGTTGGGATGGTGATGGCAAGTGAGAAATATTCCACATTTTAGAAGAAACATGGATGGTCTTGTGTTGTCTAAAGCTGGAGAAACAATGTGTGTCTGGGCTGGGGAGAAAGGATAACCAAATGAGCGGAAGGAAGTGACACATCATAGCCTCAGTTCCATACAGAAGCAGCAGCAAGAAGCTACTCTTCATGTGATAAGGGCTTCAAATTGAAGAGACTTTTGTTAATTAAAGAGCAATACATTTTATTGCCTTCTGATCCCAGGTTAACATATAGAATAGAAAACAAATGGTAATAACTGAAAAGTCAAATTTCTAGACTTTGTGGCACCATATTTTAAGTAGTTGTGCCTCCATATAAGCAGAGAACCTATGGGTACTCAAGTCTCATTTAAAAAGGGAACCCATGCATTTAGAAACCTATGGTATAGCACTCAGTATATAACCCTTTTTCTTCTATGTTCTAAATCATTTCTGCATTACTTATAACACCCAGTATAATGCAAATGCAATGGAAATAGTTATACTGTATTTAAGGAAATGACAAGAAAATGTCTTTATATGCTTTGAATAGACAATTTTTTTAAATGTATTTTTCCACCCACAGCTAGTTGAAGCTATAGATGGAAAGGATCAACTTTACTAATGAACTCAAGCTCCAGGTGAATTAATCACAAATGAATCTTTAAATAATACTATACAGATAACAAAATTAAAGCAAATTATTCTCATGAGTGTGACATACAAAAAGAAAACATTTTTATTAGTAAAACGGATGAAACAAATTATCTTTTTTGAGGCAGGGTCTCATTCTTCAGCCAAGGCTGACCTGGAACTCACTCCTTAGCTCAAGCTGGCCTTGAACTCCTGATAATCTTCCTACCTTCCTACCTTTGCCTCCCCAGTGGTTGGGATTAAAGGCTTGAGCCACCACACCCAGCTGAAAAAAAATACTTAAAAGACTTTAAAATTACTGATAACTAGACATCAATTTTGTGATTCACACACCAGGTCAGCATAGCTAAACCTTAGACTTTTCTCAGAAAAACCATGGCACTGGGACAAACCACAGCCTTGAATAGCAAGGCCTCCAGCACCCTCAGAGCTACAGTGAGGTTATGACTGGCAGCCCAGCAGCCTGTGGGTAGAAACACTGCCCCTAGCAGCCAGGTAAGTCCAAACCTCTCCAAACACATGGCCTGTGGCCTTGGACAATAGGATGGTTCTTATGTTAGTAAAACACTGTCTTGTGTTCAGGGGAGAAAAACAGAACTTTCATCTGTGTTCTCTGGTGCTGCGTCCCCTCTCCAGCTCCTCTCATCCTCACCAGTCACCGTAATGAGAACTGCAAGGACACAGACTGACAGAAGGCAGAACCAAGAACTGAAATCAAAGACAAACAAAAGTTTAATAGAGATTTTTTTAAAATCCAAAGAAGACCTTTAGATTTGGAAATTTCTGAAAATATGAGTAGCAAATGCAATCATTCACACTAGCAAAACAGATACTCTGAAACAAGGGTGTAGAAAAAGCCTTGGAATCTGAGATTAGCAAGTACTTTGTCCAATCTTAATATTTTAGTATTAATTATTATTGTATGGAATGTAATTCAAGTTAAAAACTGTACACAGTGCAATGTAATCAAGTAGAGTTAGTAAACTGAATCATTTCTTGTTAGGAATTACTCCTCTGGAAAGCTTTCTTAACACTGCCTCTGAAGATACTGGGCAAAGGACAATAGAAACTAATATGTAAAGAACTTCTCACATTAAGGTTTCAAACAGTGATGTAAAGTGATAATAGGACCATTTTCTATGTTAAAATATATTGGTTCTATGTATGTTTGAAAACTATGTGTATCTCAAGTGTACACTTATATTTTAAAATTCTCTTTATGCTCTCTGGGATAAGAAAATCATTCTCAATTTTGATTGAAGATGGGAAGTGTTAAGATTCAATTCAGAAATGTCCCTCAGAGGCTCAGGGTTTCAGGGCTCAGGCTTCAGTTTAGGACACTGTTGTAATCAGCCACACTACTGGGATGAATCTCCAAACCAGGCACAATAACAGATCCAGAGGAAGTTCCAAAAATGAAGGAAAAGGCTGGCCCCTTTTCATAAATCCAAGCACAGAGACAGAGCCAGCACCAACAGCTGGGGGAGGAAGGAAGAGAGAGTTCCCCTCCCCTCAAGCTTCCTTATATCTAGTCCTCTTCTGGAAGGCCCACCCACTGGGGGGGAGGGCTCACTCTGAAGAAGGGACCTCCTCCCTTCTCCAAAATCCCAAAAGGATTCTGTCAATCCTTTCTGCAGGCAAACTCAGAGGCCCACCCAAGATTACTGCGGATTATAACACAGGTCAAATTGACAATAAACTCAACCATCACAGGCACCATTTGGAAGGCTGTGGAGGCTTTAGGAAGTTGGGCCTGGCTGGTGGAAGTGGATCCATATGGGAGCATGAGAGCACTGCATGGATCTCTGGTCCTGTGTTGCTTCTTGCTTGCTGTTGGTCTCCATGTGCTACCTGCTCTGCCCTGCCTTCCCTGATGGACAAATCTAAAACCATACACCAAAGTAAGCCTTTCTTCCCTTATTTCTGCCAGGTATTTTTGGCCGAAAAATAACAAATATAGTTAGGTAGATGTATGTATTTAAGAAAATTTCAACATTTCTGAACATTTAGCATCTGTACATGTCATTGCACCTAAATTTTAACTCAAAAAAATTTAAAGGTCAAAAGTATGATCTATCTCTCTCTCACACACACAGGGAGGGAAAGAGAAAGAGAGGGAATAAAAGACAATTTATTCTGGAGCCAAATATAAGTGACCATGGCCCTGGGAAACACAGATTTAGGTTACCCCAAATACCAATGGGTTCCAGCATGTGAAAAATTTCATGAAGTTTTATAGGTATCAAGCCAAAGAATATCATAAACCAAAGCATTTTCCAAATACATCGGTGGGAACATCGAGGAGGCAGTGGCAGGAAAGCAGGGAAATGCTGCTCTGGGCATCAGATGCTCTCTTGGCATTCTTGGCCCTGGGTAGGTGGGAGCTGGTGGTTTGTTAGCACATTCAAGAACAGTTTCACCAGATCAGCTGACAGTCACAAGGATGGCAGGTCAGACACAGAGATGGGCAATAAATGGGTATAAAGAGGATTATAGTCCGTGATAATGCTGCTCTGCACCTGTGACATTCCTTCTCGCCACACTCACGGGCTTTCTATCAATCAGTCTTGTGTGAAGCAGGTTCAGCTGATATTCAGGAACTTGAGTCCACCGGTGTTGAGTAAAATTTATGGGTGGCCATTTGTGTGCATTGAGCTCTTGTTCTAGACCCCAGTAGCACAGACCAGCATGCATGGAGACTCTTGTGCCAGGAGCCACGTAACCAAACGAATTCAGAACAGGCCAATTTTTCCAAAGATCAAAAGATTCACAACAAGCAGTCTGAGGTGGTCCAGTTGGTCCAAGGTAGCGTGTTAGAGAACCAGGTCTGCCTTAATACAATGGAGAAGGTGAACTGCTGCTAGCCAGCCCTCTCCTGTACTGAGCTGTCTGCTTGCTGGGGGAGATTCAACAACAGTTCATCCGATCATTCTGTCCTGCACAGATGGGATGCTGACTGGTTCATGAAGCACTAATAAAAGCCAATTAGATCTTTAAACCGAATTTGTTGAAAATGTCTTCTTTGACAACTATAGTAACTGACAATACTGAATAAAATGATGACCAAACCCCTCAATTAGCCAAGTACAGGAAACATGGGTGCCTATGGAAAGTGGAGGGTGTGGTGTGTGCAGAGTAGAACCCAAGAGTAAACTAACTGAAATTGAAAGCTCACTGGTGACTCTGCAAGTGTTCACTGCTTGCTCTTCTGTTCTGAGATTTCTCTCTGCCTAGGGCTACAGTCAGTGATGGGGATTGGTTATAATATTTATCTTTGGGGAAAGATGCATATAGAGCTAAGTAAATGAAACAAGTTGTAGTACATGAATTCTTTAGTGATAATTACAAGCTTGGCAATTAACATGAGCACCCAGACATCTAGTCATATAATGTTAGCAATTTATCCTGGTAACCAGCCTAATGAAAAATGTCTGCTTGTTATGAAGAATTTTTGTAATGACTTTGGGGAATGTTTTTATCAGGAAATATAATAGACTAAATTATTTATTCCTAAATTTATAAATCAAGAAAGTGGTCATTAAGTTTAATCTTTTAGTGAAATAAGTTATATTCTTGGCACTAATAAGTATTATGGAAAAGGTACACATACATAATTTCCATATGTAAACAAAATGAGGGAAGAAGGGAGGAAAAAGAAAGGACAGAGGATGGGAGGGAAGAAGATAGGGGAAAATGAAGTAAGGAAGGAAGGGAGGGAGGAGAGGGGAAAGGGAAGACAGAGAAAATAAAAGAGATCCTTTTGTAACTAGTTAGTAGCCTGTAAAACGTTAATTAGAAAGGTAAGGCTCTTTATTGAAAATTAATAGAGAGAAAAGCCATGTTTCTACATGAGTGCATTTAGTACTACAAGTACAGATTTTCTCTGTGAATTAGGGCACAGATTTCCCACAATACCAATCACCATCTCAGTACAGTTCTTCCAACTAAATAATTCTTGATGAAATAATTCTATGGCTCAGCTGAAAAATCAGGTAAGAATTTTCAAAATAATTTCTAAATTTTATAAAGGATGACTAGTTTGCATGCCTAAGGAAAGATAGGTAGATAATAAAGCAATTTGGAATTTGCTTAATGAATGCATAAATAAAATGTATAAAAATATATATTTTGACACATTAAATGTCATGTTTAAATGAAGAAAAATACAGAATATTAAAAGTATAAAGAATAGGAAAACAACTCTGTTTTTGTATTTATAAGGTAGTTTATTGCTGTAGCCAAGGCTGACCTGGAACTCACTCTGTAGTCCCAGGCTGGCCTTGAACTCCCAGCAATCCTCCTACTTCTACCTCTCAAGTGCTGGGATTAAAGACGGGAACCACCACTGCTTATTATGGAACGGTACTGAGATAACTGGCTGGCGAGTTGCATATAATAAATTCAATCTCCCATGACAGCTAATACTGTGAGATGTTACCTTTACTCAAAGCATTATACTATGTGTGTTATATAAACTGTCAGAGAAAATCTGCTTTGCAATGCTTTTATTCTCACACAACAAGAAGAAATTGAGAGCTTAGAGAACTATGCAGCTAATTTAGGATCTCACTGCAGTAAGGGATAAGCCTTATAATTCATCACTCAACAATTTCTCTAGATGTCTCCCTTATTCTCCCTTCCTGGGCTATCCTCCACACAGTTTGTAATACTTTAATAATAACCCCGAATGTAGATGTGACCAAACACACATGTTTAACTTCCACATTTCTAGGAATTAAGGAAAAATAAGAGATTTACAGAGAAAAGCAAAATCTGAAAAAGAACAAACATCTTTGTCACTAATTATAAATACTTCGTGTAAATTTGTATAAAATACTAAGAACGCAAAAGCGACTTACTCTGCATCAGGGAGGTACAAATTAAAACAATAAAGTATTATTTAACCTGAAAAGAACATCTTTATCATGATACTTGCTGGCAACAGCTGTGGTATTTGCTGGTGAGAACATAGTAAGTTAAGATGTCCCTATCTCTTCCACATTAATTCTTCTACTGGGGATTGTGCAAAGGAAGTTATCTGGAAAGCGGGGCAGGATAAGAAGTTTCCTTGGCAAAGACTTCATCAGTGATGTCAAAAGCAATAGCAGAAATACTACATTTTGAAAAAGTGAAACCTGAAATATATTTTGTATTAATGAAACAGTTGTCTTTTAAGACAGGACACAAAAGCCCAATATTTGCAATGCATTGGTGAAGTACTATTTCAGAGTCATGGTGTCCCTGCCTTCAAATCAATCAGGACTAAATAAACCATGGGGAAAATGGATAAGGAAGAATTTCAGAAGGAATACAATGTTTAATAACTATATGAAAAATGATAATAAATTAAAATAATGATGTGTTTCCTCTTTTTAAATAGTGGTAAATACATAAAGATTGGAAGCATCTGAAGCTAGCCAGAGTTTGGGGCAATAAGTTCTCCTTTACTGCTGCATAGCATCAGGGACAGCTATGGGTTTTATTTTGTTTGGTTTTATTGTGTTTTGTTTTGGGTTGGTTTGGTTTGAGCCAGAGTCTCAGTATGTAATCCAGGCTCACCTTGAATTTATGCGTATCCTGTCTCCTCTTCCTGAGTGTTGGGATTACAAGTGGGCACTACCACTCCTGTCTAATAGTTTTGAAGAACATTTGGCAATACTAATATATAAATTTTATCTTTTAATTTTGCAAAAACTAGATTTTTCCAAAAATGACAAAAAGTCAAGAAAGTTCTCATTTATCTGATAGCCAGAATGCTCTGGAATAAGTGCCCTAACTAGTAATTGCAGGATAATTACCAACAATAGAAATTATTAGTATCGGCACTGTTAAAGACTTAATTTAATCATAATCAGCTTTTACACAGATATCCTTTCGTTATTTCAAGACCCAAACTAGGTTCTTACTTTTGTTTCCAGTGCCTTCTTAGTTTTTCTTCTAATATTTGAAAATTTCTTTAGTTTTTCTTCTAATATTTGAAAGTTTCTAAGTTTTTCCTTATATATGACTAAAATTTAAATGCTCATACCACTTACCCAAGCATTCCATTTTTAGAAATTAACTAAAGTTTGTGCATTATTTGCAAAAATACGTTCCCAGGGGTGCTTAACACAGATTCTGGAATAGTAAAATATTGAAGGTGAGATAAAGTTTACAGTGGATATACTTTTCTATTCATTGACTTGAACCCCAAAGAGGCAGCATAAGTTATAGCGGGAAAATTAATACTTACTGTTAGAATTCACTACTAACCCTTATATATTCACATTTAGTTATAACAAATGTGTTTACACTACATTGGATTATAACTACTTGCCCCAATATACTGCTCATTTATTAAAATAGATTAAACTAAAACCATTATAAAGAAACCTGGCAAGGCAAGGCAGGGCAGGGTAGATGTTCTCATACTGGTGAAGAGACTATAATTGATGAGAGTGGTCCTGTTTGTATAGTGGGGGGGGGCAACAGTGGAGGTCAGCTAGCAGTTCAGAAACATCTCCAATGTGCTTATTTTTTAACTAATAAGCTCACTTCAAATAATTTTTCATGCAGGGATATCTGTACTACATTTAAAGAGATTTGAGGACAATGTTTCTGGAGTTTTGTTTGTTATTTTGCAAATCCAAAATCATCCTAAATGTTCAGAAAATTGCATTTCATTAACGAAAATACTATGCACTCACTTAAGGGCCAACAGAGCCTTTGACTTGTAAAGATGCCTGCAGCATATTATGGAGAGAAGAAAGTAGGGATTAATTAATTTATGTTAATTGCAGTATATATACTTATGCATACTTGTAGGGGAGAATGCCCAGGGGTGACTAAAGCTTCAGACATTGCCAAAGTTGTAACTGAATACCTTCTCCATCCTAACAAGGGCTCCCTGTGCACCATGGCCAATACTCTTGTCATTTAAGATGTGATGGCAAAGTGCACATGAACTTCTGTTTCATAGATATCTAATTTCATAATACAAGTTTTATTCTTATGGTGGAAGTTCAACCTGAGAATGAGGTTATTTTTCTTTCCTTCTAGAGTTGAGAACTTCCATCCTGTCACAGCAAGTGCTCTGCAGCTTCTCTTGGGCATATGTGAGTTGTATTTGCAAACGTAAGCCACTAGGAAGGGTCCCCACTGAGGCCAGCAGGAAGCGTGACTGGCACACAAACATTGCAGTATCTCAGCATCTATCTGACAATCTATATGGCTACTGAGTAAGTAAGGGGCAGGCACTGTCTATGTTCTTGTAATTGCATGGTAAATTTTATAACTGTCAGACAAGATTGAGGGTAGGACTGAAATGTGAAGTATGCAGCAAGACTTCCCAGCAGTCACAGTGGTGCACAACTTACTACTAGGAATTGCTTGTCCATTTTACTGTGCACGTGTTCTAAGTGTTTATTTACAATAATAAAGCACATGTGTATACATTCAAAGATGGACGTGTGTATGTACATGTATAAACTGTTATTAGTGGCTCTCTGAGGTCCAAAATTAACAGCTGGGAAAGAAATTATATCTGTATGGTTTTGTTTCTCACAATGCTACTTCTCTAACTGAAAAAAACTGCTGAATAAAAACTAGACAACAATGAGTTTGTGACATAAAAATGAATATATGAATGATATCTTGAGCAACAATTAAAACCATGAAACATAAACATATACATAAAGAAATTACTGTAAGCAAATGCACCAAACTGACAATTGTTTTAATGAACAGAGTAGCTTTGGAAGATTATAAAATTCTATCTTCCAGATATAACAGTAGTCAAAAATAATACAACAATTAAGATGTGAGACATGCTTTGATAATTCTTTTATCTAAGAATTATTTATAAGTCTGAAAATTTTTAATTTTTTTAATCCTTACTGAATTTTTTAAGAAAAAATAGCATTTATTCAATGAACAATGAATACTGTATACTGTTATAATTCCTTTACATAGTAAATTAATTACCATCACTCAGGTTACTTATACATACACATAAGGTAACATATATGCACTCATGTTAAAACATCTTTCAAAGTCTCTAAGTGGTAAGACCACTACCTACCTCACCTGTCCTTCCGCCATATTCTTGATTTCTATGCCCAGTTATCACAGACACTTACTTTGAATTAACTCTGAACTGCACATGCCCTCTGGCATTCTGAAAATACTTACTGAAGTTACACAGATATATGTTTCACAGTATATTAGGATGGAGAGACAGATGAGCAGGACTTATTGTGATAGTTTGAAGGGGAATCCCCCAATAGATTTAAGAGTTTATTAGATTTTCCTCCAGCAGCTGGCTGGAGGGTGCTTCACCTTGGTCAGATCCTAGGCTCCAGCCCTAAGGTGCTTCTGGGTGGGTCTGGAATTCCAGCTATACATACTCAAAGAGCAGTCTGAGCTCAAGCCTGGAGTTCATGCTGCTTTCAGAGTTTGAGTGTGCTTGCTTGCTTTTGGAGTTTTCTGTTAGTGGGTTTTTCTCTCTGCTTGGAAAGAGGGCCAGCCTCTTTTGCCAGTATGGAAGTTCCCCTGGATTTGTTACTTTAATGAATACTTTCCTCCCAAAACTCTGCCTGGTTTAGAGATTCATCCCAGCTGCTTATGGCTGACTATGACACTTATCTGCCCTTTCTTCTGTCAAGTAGAACTCAAAGAGATTCATCCAGCATACTCTGAGTGGAGCCCTTTGTATTCACACTACTGCCTTTGGGTCAGAGGCAAGGGGCAGATGCATTTGGACTATATCCACCTCACTGCAGATGGCTGTAGATCTCAGGAGGGTGGCAAAGACTTGTAGCTAGTTTTGTGGGGGATGGTAATGAATACCTGAAGCTTCACTCACTGCACTTCCCCAGAGTTCTTATCTTAGCACGCCAAAGAATTGGACAAGCTTAGATAGAGAGCATTCTTTTCACCACACATGTTTATTTATATCAGAGTAAGTTCAGAGGATTCAGGAGTGAGATTAGGGAAAGTAGCCCATACCTTATTTAAAAGGAAAGGAAAAGTTACCGAGATCTCCAGCCACTAGTGTGGAGAGAACATGTGAGAGAGGCTTTAGACACAAATCTATAAAATCTGTGTTGATTAGTCAAACAAGCAGAAAAAGGAATATCAGAGGGCTCCCATCATGAGGAAAATGGTTCATGTGGGAAAGATCCCCAACCCCTCACCACAGCCATTAGGCCTTACCCAAGCCCTGGAGATTCAGAGGTCCTTTTGCTGACCTGCCATAGGAGAGAAAGTGGACTTCCTGTTTCAGGTGACTTATATGACCTGGCCTAAGTAAGTCAGAGAGAGAGCTGGTTGGTCTATCTTTGACCAATCAGTTGCAGGATTTAGGTTTGAACTCTAGTTAGAGATACCTCCCACTCAAGGGGAGGGGGGCTGGCATGAGATGAGTGTAACCTGCCGGAAAGTACAAGTTAACATGTCACAGTTCTAGAAGCACCATCCCTAGGAGAAACTTGGAAACTGTATCCAGAACAGCAACATTCATGCCTTGGTTCAAAGAGGATGGTTAATACTCCTACAACTCAGCAAAGGCCATCACATCACTCTGACAACATACTGTTGAGGATCCCATCACGATGACATAATAGTTGACTTTCAATTAGAAATCCCTCTTTGGGAGTGTATCCCCAAGAAACACTAGCAGCAGTACATATCGCCACATGGACAAGCACATGTCTTAAAGCCTCGCCTGCTTCAGCTTCAAACCACAGCACCAGTCTGAAAACACCCGCATGGTTCATCAACACAGTAGCGGTTGCATTCTCCTGCTGGGGTGTGTTATGCAGAAGGCTATTGCCAGGTACATTTGTGTAGTCAGGCACTGGCTAACTAAGGAAAACTAATTAAGGTTACATGGATATATTTAGAGAAGATAGTGTGGCTGTGGTCACGTTCCTTAATGTGTCTCAACATGAACAACCACCTCTGTAAGATGATAAGAGTGATTGATGTCTGCTCTTGTGGCCGAGGGTCTGTGGAAGGATTTGTGACCTGAAAGTACCATACAGATGAAGAACTTATAAACTAGTATTGGGCCCACTTATAAACCTGACGTTCAATGTTCTTACAGCCTCAAATGAGGAATATCATAGTGACTTAGAAAACCGAATCACAGCTCAAGGAAGCTATAGTACTGAACCATGAGAACTGGTAGGATCTCTCCAATTCACCTAGTCTAGCTGGCCACCTCGCCAGGGGATTCCTGGTCTGTCTCCTGGAATTACAGGTGTGCAGCCACATGGCATTTACATATGTGCTGGGGATTCGAGCTTTGGTGTTCATGTTTGAGCAGCAAGCATTTCATCCACTGAGCCATCTCTGCAGCCCATAAAATTTATTTCTATATGTATGTGCTTCGGAACAACTGCATTTGAAGACATAAAGCAATAAGAAAATGCTAGTTATCCCTAACACAAATAAATATGGATATAATTGAAATAAAATTCATAAAGTCAATCCTTATGAGCTCTTTTGGAAACTATACCAGCAGAAATAGTAGCATACATAAGAAAAACTATTCTTAACTAACCATAGGCTTGACATTTGCATATGTCAAGAAAAGAAGAATATAAGCTAATGTATCAATTAAAATAGAGATAACATTCCAAAATAAATTTTAAATTATTCAAGTATAGAAATGAGAGATGTGCTATTAACCCAAATGATTGGGCAATATAATTTCCTATAGGGGATTATATACATAGATATATAATTACACATGTGTTATTTCTGTGCTGACAGGGGATATCTTAATAAAATATAGCAGAAAATATAGCTCCTTCCCCAAAAGCCTATAGTATATCAGAGCACAAATTATCTCCAGTTTTGAAAATAACTTGGCTTTAACACTCAACAGGAAAGGAAGAATGTCATGTGCCTTAGCCTAGTGGAGGCTGTCTTGTGCTGGGATCCTTAGCCTAGTGAAGGAAGAGTATCTTGTGTTGGGATCTGTGGCACTAGCATCAAGAGACCTTTGGGTTCAGTACCAGAGTAAGACTGAGAAATAACACTTTATTCAAAAACAACCTGTTGTAACTTTTATACCACAGGTTTCTTATCATTCTGCTAAAATGTAAAAGTTACAAATAGAGAGTCTACCAATATTATGAGATATTTCCAGATGTTTTTCAATTTAGGGAGAGCAATGTCATTTGTCTCCACTAATTTAGTAATACTCAGCTTTCAGGCTATGAATGGGCTTCTCGTAGGTGTATGTCCTTTCCAGTGTTTCTCAGTAGACGGGCTTTTAAGCTAACTCTAGAGTTGAAAGTGACACAATATATTGAACAGTGATGAAGTAAATTATTCAATAATTACAAGAAGAATGGATCCAGTTTCTGTTTGCTTACTTCTCCATAACAAGCCTTCCAAAATTCCTTTGGCTTTTGGACTAATATAATGTTTTAAT
>PVHP010035053.1:0-18710 GCA_004024765.1 Zapus hudsonius | reverse complement strand
ATTCTCTTGCAAACAACATGAGTTCATTCTTTATGGCTGAGACATTCCATCATGTGTATAAACCGTATTTTCTTTAACCATTTCTCTGTTGTTGGAGTCCCAGGTTGGTTCAACAACTTAGCAACTTCAATAAGCACTAATGCTCAAGTACCTCTGGGTTATGTTGACTCTGAGTCCTTTGGGTAAATATCCAGGAGTGGTACCTCTGGGTGTGGTGGTTTGAAGTAAAACGTTTACTTAGAGCCTCATGTGTTTGTGATTGTGTCTCATACTTAAGCCCCAATTGGTGGAACCTTCGGGAGATGGAGCTTTGCTGGAGGAGGTGTGCCATTGGGGTTGGGCCTCCAGGTTTATCAGTTTATCTCCACTGGATGTAGCCAGCTCACTCTCTATAATTACCTCTCTGTTGCTGTGGAGATGTGACACCCAGTTGTCTATTCCTGCTATGCTTTTCCCACCATCATAAAACTTCTCCTTGAAATTATAAGTGGAAAGAAACCCTTTCCTTCCATAAACTGCTTCTGGTTAGGTGTCCCAGCAATGAGAAGGTAACTGCTTTTCGAGGTCACATGGCATGCCTGTTTTTAGTTTTGTGAGTTGTCTTCATACTGATTTCCACAGGGGCTGGACTAGCATACGTTCCCTTGTTTATCCAGGGAAATCTACCCCAAATGGAGGCCAGCTCTCTCTCATCAGGCTGGACACTGATTCCACTTCCTGGCCACTCATCCCTGCTACACATCCCATCCTTTGTCGCTGCTGGTGAGTGTGTGTGTGTGTGTGTGTGTGTGTGTGTGTGTGTTTGTGTGTGTGTGTGTGTCAAACTCACTTCTTTTGGGAGATGGCTCAGTCAGTGGGTAAAAGTGCTTAGTATGCAAGCATGAAGACCTGAGTTTGTATTTCCAGAACCTATGTAAATCCAGACGCAGTAGTGTGTGCCCATTATCCCAGTGCACCTATGATTCCTCAGAAGGTCACAGGCCAGCTAGCCTGGTGTTTACTGTGGTGAATAGCAGTAAGACCCATTTCATTTATTCATTTTCAAGCAGAGAGATTCAGAGAGAGAGAGAGAGAGAGAGAGAGAGAGAGAGAGAGAGAGAGAGAGAGAGAGAGAGAACAAGAGCACCAGGGCCACCGCCTTGTGAGTCTGGCTTATGTGGGTCCTGGGGAATTGAATCCAGGGCCTTAGGCACTGGAGGCGAGTGCCTTAATTGCTGAGCCATCTCTCCAGCCCCTGGAAGACCCATTTCAAACAAGGTGGGAGATGAGAACTGACACCTGAAATTGTCATCTGACTTCCACATCCACCCATGCAATGGCATACACATGTGCACATAGACACAGCTTTTAAAAGATGTAGGTGTTTGTTTGATAAGGGGAATAAAACCATGGAATAGAGTGGGTCAAAGATTCCATTGTTAGATAGAGCTCCATATTGCTTCTGTTGTCATGACTCCCTCATGAACATGGCCCGAGCTCAGGGTTCCAATCCACCATTATACTCTCTCTTTCTCTCTCTCTGTCTCTCTGTCTCTCTCTCCCCCTCCCTCTCAATAGGCCTTGAACTCATCCATATTTTTATATATTTAGTATATAACACTCACATAGTGACAAGTGGCAACGCCCCAATTCAGCTTGATTTTAGCTAGGATTACAGATACATTCCTCGTCCTGTCTCTGGAGCCAGAGGGATGACCCAGACTGATTCCCTAAAGCCATATGCCTTGAACCATACCCAGTACTACAGTGAGTGCTACTGACTGGGAAAATGGAGCCATCCCAGGCCCTGAGCATACCTTCCCACACATGTCTTCTTGGAGGCACTGAGCTCTTATCTGTTCCCTCAGGATACTCAGTCTGTATACCAGGCTGGCCTTGAACTCACAGCAAGCCTCCAACTTCAGCCTCCCAAGTGCTGGGATTAAAGGTGTGCACTCCCTGCTATCTCCTCCTTTTCACCTAGTCTTTATCACCAGGGTGGACCTGACCACCAGCACACATCTTTGCACAGGGCCTGCAATTCAGTTAGTGCTCACAAAATGGTCAAGAAGTGAATGAATGAATGAACGAACGAATGCACCCGTGTGTGGCAGTGGAGCAGATCCAGGCTTGTGTCCGGCCTGGGAAGATGCACTGAGTCGCAGGCCCATCACACACACACACAGTCTCAGGCATGCTCTCTGGCCAAGTGGAATTGGAGCCCATGAGCTTTGTGCTTCTGGGTCATTTATAAACTCTATCTTGTGATCCACAGAACTGAAGCTCAGAGTCAGATGGCACTTGCATAATAAATCATCAGTAGAGGTCCCGATCTCATCTTTATTGGAGATTCAGCCTTTTCCCTGGACCTTGCAGAGGCATGTGCACTGAGTTTCTCTAGAATTCTCCCTACCAGACCCTAAGGCTGCCAGCAAAGAGTTCTCGTTGTGACTGACTTCAGTGAGAGTACTTTTCCAGCACAGCCTCCCTACATTCCTCCACGGCAATGATACTCTCAGATAATGCCGAGGAGCTTTGTTTTGTAACCACCGTGTCTGCAAATGAGAAATTAGGCCTTGTTTACACTGCCTTTGCCCATGAGGAATATTTTGAATCTGAGCAAATTAAGCGCTCTCTGAACTCGGTGTTTAAAATAATAAAGAACTCTCGGGAACATTTACACAGGACTGCAGGCTTTCCTGGCCAACACCTGTGATTCATTCCACAGCTGTTGCCATGGAATTTGGCCCCACAAGCCTTCTTGCTTTCCGAACCTTCTCTTGGCAGATGTCGCTGCATGAAGTAATACCAAGTCCTGAAGAGACCTGGTTCTCTGTCTCCCGACTTGCTGGGCCAGAGATGAAGCTGCCTTAGTATCTCAGGCTAACGTTTCATCATTAAACAAAAAATGCAATAAGAACCCTTAAAACACAGAACTGTTTTCCGAAATGGCTTCCCAGTTTGGAGATGCGAATTTTGGAGTTGTGTAGAAAGGCTGCACTTGCAAAGGCAAGGAATAAAGAATTCACTGTTTCTTGGCATTTAGAAAAGTGGTGAGCTTCCCTGGAGAGCTGCTTACCTCAAAAGCCAATGAGACTCTTTTAGGACATGTCTTGAGGATGCTTGAAAGGCTTTATGGGAAAACGTGTCATGGGAATTCTCACTACTGCCTGCTTGCTATTAGACTGAGTCCTGGAACCTTGGAACAAAGGGTCAAACCGGAGGTTTATAAAGTTTATAAGGAGAGGAGAGACGTGTGGTGTTAGGACCAGGTGTGTGCATGCTTGCACACGCATGCCCATCCATGTCCCTCATCTTGGCTTCATATGTCTGTGAGCATGATCGGACACCTGGCTAGAAACAAGTCACTCCTTGCTGGAAATCCTGCCGAGGATAGGTGCCACCTTTGTTCCTCTGGTCCTATGTGGAGCCCTGCCCATCTCTGCAGTCCACGGCCTCCTCCACTTCCCATTTTCCCACAACCCTCATTGTTTCTGCTGTGTCATATTCGCAGGGTATTTTTTTCTCTTTTTGAGGCAGGGTTTCACTCTAGCCCCAGATGACCGAGAGCTCACTCTACGGCCTGAGGTTGGCCTCTAACTCACAGCTCCCCTCCTACCTCAGCCTCCTGACTGCTGGGATTAAAGGAGGGCACCCCCACACCTTCCTTCTCTATGACATGCTCTTCCTTCCTACTTCAGTAGAGTTACTCAGGTTTTTTCTTTTCCTTAGTGTGTGTATGTGCCTGTGTGAATGTATGCATACTCATAAGTATATGGGAGCACTTGTGTATGCAGGTACATGTGTACTCGAAGTTATATTTGGGTGTCTTCCTTAATCTCTTCCCACTTTATATACTGAGACAGGGTCTCTCGCTTGAACCCAGGCCTATCCGATGTCTGCTAGCTAGGCTTGCCTCTGCCTTCTGCGTCCTGGGAGTATGGGCGGAGGCTTCCACATCAAATGACATTTAAATGGGTGCAGGTCATCAAGCCTGCATAGCAAGCACTTTACCCACTCAGCCACTTCCCCAGGCCTCAGTTGAGAAACTCACTTGTGTGTGTGTGTGTGTGTATGTGTGTGTGTGTGAGAGAGAGAGAGAGAGAGAGAGAGAGAGAGAGAGAGAGAGAGAGAGAGAAGCTTATATAGGCCAGGCTGGCCTTGAACTCACTATGTATTGGAGGATGACCTTGCACTTCTGATCTTCCTGCCTCCAGCCCTTCACCTCTAGAGCACTGGCGTTATAGAGGCATGTTACCTCACCCAGTTTTATGCAATGCTGGGCACTGAACCCAGGGCTTCTTGCATAATAGGTAAGCACTCCACCAACCAAAGGGGCTACATCCAGAGCTCTTGTATCCATCACCAGAGACTGAAGCCTGGGAATCCTTTGCTTATAACCCTGCCAATTCAGGGCACAGTGAGACTCACCTATAGCTTTCATTGGCTGACTTTCAAAAGTTGTGCCAAATAGATGGTAGAATGTTCTCAGAGGAGAAAAAGACGTAGGACAAAGGGCGTCGAGTACTCAATTAAAATCCCCCTCTTCTCTGCCTCAATCTCCTCCCAGGCCTCCTTGAGACTTCGCCTCCATGAGCTGTTCATGTCTCTTTTCAGAGACAGCCAAGTGTTCATGTAGACCGACCATGTACCTACCGATCACGTAGATCAAGAACCTTCCTCGGGCGGCTGGCATCAGGAGTCTTTCCTCTTCAATGTTGAACACATACTTTGCTTGTGAGCTTCCCCATTGTAGGGAAGACAGTGGAGATTTGTTCCATGCAACACAGCAGACAACGTCTCCTCTGCAAACTGAGAGACAAGGCGGCATCTTTTATTTTGTGTCCTTGCTATTTATGACAATTCTTGGTGTGGGGGACATACTGAGTGATTTACATGTTGAAAATCTCTATAACATTTTAGATGCCCTGTGTGCCAACCAAGGTCTGGATGTATTCCAGAGTGGCAAATGCTTCCCAAGGAACAACTCAAACTAGGGTGAATATCAAAGTGATGCGCATGATAAGTAGGAAAAGTTCTGGGATGTTAATGGCTCCAAACTCCTCATCCATGGTCCTCTTCCAGA
This sequence comes from Zapus hudsonius, assembly GCA_004024765.1. NCBI lineage: Eukaryota > Metazoa > Chordata > Mammalia > Rodentia > Dipodidae > Zapus > Zapus hudsonius. The sequence continues at coordinate 13,645 of PVHP010035053.1, read as the reverse complement.
GGGTGACACTGGAGCTCAGTGGCCCCATGTCCTGCTTGAAGTCATGGGTGTGTAAGTGAGGAGCTGGGCTCTGGATCTGATTCTTCCTGCGGACTTAGGATCATTTTCCAGGATGTCCTTGGCTATGCACTATCCATGGTTTCCTTCATCCATAGAGAGCCTTCCTTTAAATAACATAATGGCCATTGCTGGTCCAAGTTCAAACCATATCCTGTCAGTTTAGGGAAAGAGAGAATGCTTCTGTCCCAGCTTTCCCAGGAACATTGAAAGTCACCTTGATTACATCAGCTTAATGATGCTCCCACCCTAGAGCCATGGCCAGGGGACTAGGCCACAATGACAGGTTTCAGAATCATGGCCCACTTTAGAGTAATGACCTTGTGGGCTGTTGCAGGAAGGATGAGTGCAATAGAAACTTTCCCCTCATCTTTTAAATGCCTGCAATAATCCAATAATGAGAGGGAAAAGCTTGTTTTAATCCACACTCTCAGATTGCTTCAACCTGTGATCACTGAGTGCTTATAACAAGGCAGAAAGCATGTGATATAGCCAAGCTGCTCCACTCCTGACAGGCAGGAAGCAGAGAGAGAGGGACATAGGAAGAGGAGCAGCCAGGATCCCATAATGTTCTTCAAGGGCATGTTTCCAATTCCCTAACTTCCTTTGACTAGCCCCCTTGGCCTACAGGTTCCTACACTTCCTGGTAACCAAGTCATGAGTATGTGATGTGGGCCTTTGGGGGACATTAAAAATCCAAACAATAATATATACTTTTTTTTCCTAAAGTTTAGCATCTAGCTGAAATGCAGCATTTCCTTCAGTTATGAATGTAGGTGAACAAACGCAAACAGAATAGCATTAATGGTATAACTTTGTCACCACTGGAAACCTCGTGTATTTTCATGTTATTATAACATTGCGATCAATGTTAAGAAATAATGTCTTTTGCTCCTTAAGACTTCGGAATTACAGAATTAAGCTTACGACCAGGAGAAGATTGAAGAGTAACTAAAGAAGCACAGACATGGACTATGGACTAATCTTCTAATGACCGCTTTTAAAAAGTTTTGTTTGTGTAAGGAGAGGGAGAGAGAGAGAGAGAGAGAGAGAGAGAGAGAGAGAGAGAGAGAGAGAGAGAGAGAGAGAGAGAGAGAGAGAGGCTCAGGGCCTCAGCTGCCACAAACGAACTCCAGATGCATGCACCAGTTTGTTCATCTTGCCTATGTGGGTACTGGGGAATTGAACCCCGGATGTTCAGCTTTGCGGCAAGTGTCCTAAGGGCTAAGCCAACTCTCTAGCCCCTAATGACTGCTTTTAAAGCATAGTGGTAAAACACATTTGTATATCATTGGTTGACTTAAGTAGTCCTATATACTCTGCTGAATTTGTTTGAAAAATATTGTTCTGAGAAGTTATGCCTAGACTTCACCCAACTGCTTAAGGTGCAGAAAGGTTCATGACTCTTAGCCCAGAAATCCTTCAGTTGCAGAGGCATCAGAGATTAATTAATCTTTCTGTCCAGCAGACAGATGACACCATCTTCAGTGACTTGACTTTAGGGTCTGCTTATCCTCTCTCCTTCCCTGTGGTTTTACTTTCAGTGATCTCCTGTATAAAAAGGAGCTAGGGTTATAAGGAGGAATTAAGACATTTTGAATGAGAGACCGTTTGCACATAGCTTTTATCGCAGTACATTGCTATCATTGTTCTGCTTGAGTGTTAGTGACTGTTGTTCATCTAGAAATCAAGCTTTTTTGATTTGATGTGGGAGCAAGCAGAGGCCTTGTATCATCTGAGGTTTCTGGCATTCTCAAGGGGTCTTGGAAAGTGTCCTTTGATGGATAAGGGACACAACTGTGCTTTACCCTCTCAGGAAGGCTATCAGACAGGACCCCTTCTTTGGCTGTGCATGGGGACACCATTTCCATCGTACTCGACTTCAGGATGCTCTCCCCTGCTGCCCAAGCCAGCTCCTGTCTCTGCCATGACGAAATATCCCATTCGTGGTAAAAGTACTCAGAAGCCCCACACGCCCGAGTTTTCTGATGATTGAAGAATTGCTTTGGGGAAAAAAGTGTTTCAAAACTTTTTAGCAATGTAGACATTGCTACACACACAAACATACAATTTCCCTCTTTTAATAAACAGTCAGGAAAACACGTCTCCTAAGTGTAAATGCCAGTTGCTGACGATGCAAGGTCCCTGCAGGGACCTTGATGGCCACAGTGGCTTCAGGGTTCTGGACTTTTACTCATTTTCTTCCCTCTGGCTTGCTGCTGCCTTTCAGTCCTGTGTCTGAAACCTCCTGACTCGCTCTGTGCCTTGGCCCTTCCACTGTGTGTCAAAGAGAAATTCGGAGTTCAATAAGAAAAAAAATCACCAGGTCCACATGTCCGAAGGCTTCCCGCTGTAGTCCGCAGCATTTGGTGTAACAATTCAAGCTGGTCCTCTGTTCCGACCTCGAATCGTTTATAAAGACAAGGGAGAGAATGGGCTGCCAGCGTGGGTGGTCTGGGGCTCAGGAGCCCAAACTTGGGGAAGGATGACATCATGGATTCGCATGGCAGGCTCTGAAGCTGCCTCAGCTCTCCAGCCCCTGGCTGAGCAGAGCTGCCTGGCAGAGCACCGGGCAGGCCGGTTCAAGGAGTCTTGGAAATGATGTTGGTGAAGATTCCAAGATCTACAAGCATGAGTGGGATCTTCTGAAACTCCGGACATGCTAGTGGCGAGGGCAGCTGTCATCCAACCCAGTTTGTGAACTGCCAGGCCAGGCTCCGGAATAACAGGCTCTGGTTTGGGGTTCCACTCTTTCTTATTTCTCCTTTCTTCTTTCCCTCTCTCCCTTCTTTCCTTCCTTCTTTCTTTTTCCTAACTCGTTTTTCTTCCTTTCTTATTTTATTTCTGTCTTCCTCCCTCCCTCTTTTTTTCCTGTCTTTTTTCTCTCTCTTTCTTTATACCTCAATTTTCTTTCTTTTCCTTTTCTTTTCTCCTTCCTCCCTGGGCTTCTGGTAGGCAACCTGGGTTGACACATTCCACATAAACCTGTGTTGTGCACCCAAGAGAAAGCCAACCTTTTTAACATTGCACCAGGGTGTTCTCATCTACAAAGTCATACTGCAGAATGCACAATTGAGTGAAAAATAATCTCAAAAATAAATCTCATGATCTTTTAAATAAATTTACGATTTTGTGTTGGGCCACCTAAGGTCCTCCACATGTCTGCCAGGGTGAGCTTTATGCAAATACAAGTGAAAGGAGACAGAGAATGCCTGGCCCTCATAAGAGAATGTTCCAGAATATTAGCCCAGAGACCTACTCTGCTTTATGCTTATCATGGAGTGTTAAGTTAGCTGCCTCCAGCCCCATCTCCAGCTGTGACCCTCTTCAGTATGACATGTGAGAGTTGGATCTGGTACAAGTGTCATCAGTCTTCTTATTTTTTTTAAGGAACAATGAGCTATGTTCAGACTTTTCCTTCAACAATATCATTTCAGAATGCTGTAGCATTTAGATGCTTAGTGGATACAGTGAACCTGTTTGTGAATAGCTTTTAGGACACTGGCCACGTTATATAACCTTCTTTACATTGTGTGGTATGTGTGGTAGGGTTTGTGTGTGGTGCAGTGTGTGTAGTATACACACATATGCATGTAGATATGAGCACTCTGTGCACACACATGGGAGGCCAGAGGAGAGCATGGGTGTCTTCTGCAAATTCCCTTGAGATGGAGACTCTCACTGAACCTGGAGCTGCCATTTTCAGTCCGGCTGGCTGACCAGTGAGCTGCTGTGATTCTCTGGTCTCTGCTTTCCACGGGACTGGGGTTACAGATGTGTGCACATCCAGCTGTTTATGTAGATACCGAGGAAGCAAACTTAGGGCAAATCAGGTCTTCTCAGGTCTTCTTTCTTGTGAGGAAAATGGTCTTACCCACTGAGCCATTTCCTTGGCTCCTATAACCTTCTTATTTTATGGTTTCCTTGTTTGAAAAATGGAATTACAGGATTTAGTATCTAATGCGATGTAATCTGGAGACCAGGTGAATTAGTGCGTGTGCAGCGCCAGGATAACGATGAGCTCAGAGCCAATACTGAGTGATTGTTAGCTGGTCCTGCCAGCGCTACTGTTACCTTTTGTCATTCACTTTTCCTGAGGTCTTGCCCAGGCCACTTTTATATAACACACCTCACTTCTTCACTCGAAGCAACTTGTGGTGATAAATGACACAGAGATTTGAGAGCAAGGTCTAGCACTCTCGAGACTGCCATCCCTAACTGAAACTGGACACCTTCCCAAATTCAAGCTAGGAGGGAGGCTTGGGAGCACCAGAAGGGAGGGAGAAAAGCGTCACCAGCAGAGGAAAATTCTGTTCTTTTCCTGACCCGCCCACACATTTCATCCCATCGAGGAGCTGCTGCTGTCCAGGAGGCCACATGCACACGGCTGAGCTACAGACGTGCCGGAGCCTCCACCCCTGGAGTCACACACACTGTGCTGCTCTGTGACAGTCTCTCATTTCCCCCAGCAAAGTTGCCAGGAACAGATGCTCAGTCCATGAGCTTTCCTTTTTCTTAACTTTGGCGCCTAGAACATTCTCTCTAGCAGCCTTTAGGATGAATGTGCCATGGGAGCTGGAAGGAGACTCAGACGTGAACAGTACCCACCCTGGGTCTAGAACATGCAAAGCCCTTGCAGACCAACCCATGACAGGCTGGCTCTGCATTCCAGCCACCTGCCTATTTTCTGTAGCTTTTCTCCTCCTTACTTTTACCACCTGGAAAAGAGTAAAGAATACCACCTGACTAAGTATGCTTGCTCTTATGTGTGTGGTGGTACGTTTGAGTGCTAGGGTGTGTGTGTGTGTGTGTGTGTGTGCGCGTGCGCGTGGGTCAAAGGACAACCTAGAGTGTCAGATGTAGCCTTCTACCTGTTTGGGAGTTGGGATTTCTCTTGTTCTGTGTTCACCAGGCTAGCTGGCCACAAGCTTAGGTTTGTCTTGTTTCGCTTCCCTTTTAGCTGATTAGTCTTGCTGGGATTCTCAACACTTGACCTGTGTGTTCGGCTTCATACGGGTTCCGAGGAGCTGAACTCAGGTTGTCAGTCTTGCACAGCAAGCATTTTACTCACTAAGCCATCTTCTCCTCTAGTTGTTTTAAAACGTTAAATGAGATAATAAAAAAACCTGATGCCCATGGGACTAAAAGTGGAACAGAGTCGGGGAATTCCATCACAGGAGCGCTTACTTTCTCAACTGACCAAACTCCTCCCAAAATCCACTCCGTCGGACAACCCAGGGTGATGTTTGCCCAGGAAGACGGGCAATCAGGGCTGAGAAGCTACCTTGGCAGCGACTGCAGCCAGTAAGAATGAAGCGCACAGCGAATCAACAGATCACTGTCTTGGGTCACCACCTTGTGGGTCTGGCTTATGTGGGACCTGGGGAATTGAACCCGGGGCTTTAGGCACTGGAGGCAAGTGCCTTACCCGCTGAGCCATCTCTCCAGCCCAAGGTGTTATTTCTTAAAATTTGCTCAGTTGAATTCACACAGCCAACAAAATACCTGAAGAAGTCTTGGTTGAAAGCTTGTTTTACTCAGTGTTCTTCAGACAGAGAGAACCAACCAAATATATGCAAGTGTATAAGATGAGATATTTTGTGGGGTTAGATCATGTGATTCCAGAGGTCAAGAAGCCCTTGACCTGCCACCCGCAACTGGAGAGCCAAGAAAGCCAACAGAGCAGTTCTCGTTTAGCTCAAGTCCCAGGGCCCAAGGTTAGAGAGGAGGCTCTAGTGTAGCTGCTAGTGTGTGAACTCCCGAAAACCAGGAGCTCTGATGGGCAAGGACATCTCAAGAAGGACAAGCCCAGAAGAAAGTTCAGTGGTACCCTGCTGTAATCACAGCACCCGGGAGAGATTCAAGGCGAGTAATAGTTCCAGGCAGCCTGACTTCCATGAGGCCATATCTCGACCTCCATAACCTCCAGCCACTCCTACACACAGCAATCATGATCTCCTACCCATCAAAGCATCCCTTAGCACAAAGCAGTGGACACATAAAATTAACCAGCGCACCCATCAACCCTTGGCTCCTTTTCGAGCCCTCACCCTGCCTTTCCTTGCTCTCCTACTGTAATACTCCTTCCCGACCTGTTGGTCACCAAGTGCTTTGACAACGGCCTATATAGTTTTAGGGACCTCATGGGTCTCCCTGAGTACTAGCTCACTGTGGGGGTGATCCAATTCTGACCCTGGGATTTACCAGCCAAAGATGGTTTTAGGGCCAAGCTTTCTCCATTTACCTGCCAGACCCTAGTGCTAAGGACACCATAGCCTGCAGTCACAGGACATCAAGAGACGGTACTAAAAATGTGAGGAAACCAGCTCCCTCCTGGCTAGCCCTCTGGCACTGAAGGTGCTGTGGGAACTTCTGGGGGATGGTGGTCACCGAGCATGTGAATAAACAGGGCATCTGGCAAGTTATCAGCCAGCTGGGCAAAAGGTCCCACGTGTGCAAGAGTAGCACACAGCCTCCTCAACTTTTCAGAGATTGGACATTAGCCCTGCGTAGTGGGAGACAGCTCTACCTGGTACTGGGAAACAAGTCAGCAGCTCATGAGTAGGAAACTCAGAACCTCCAGAGTGAACCTCCACGGCGCATTGGCTAAAGTGGCACACACACTTCGAAGTCTCTCAAATAACTATGCTTAGCCCCTCTAATCCAAGATGCCTTCGCCTTGTTTTGGGTTTGGTTGAAGAATTTTCATTTTACAGATGGTAGAGCATATTGGGGAGATCCAGGATACATCAACATGACAAGAAAAGATATTGAACTGTCTACCATGAGACTGCTCAACTCCACAGTTGGGCTCAGGAGTCATTGAGAGGAAACAGCCAGGACACAAGCATGCTCTCATGGCCTGACAAACCGTTTCAGAAAGATGGCAACATGCTCACTCATGGGAATCGCTCCCATTTAGCGAATGAGGACTCCGTGCGAGTCGATCTCCCATGCAAGCCATGTCACCAGCTGATGGTGGGGTGCCTGGAGGGTCATAGCAACAGCAAATGGACTTATCCAAGGTGAAAATGGATTCAATTACTTCTCCTTTCTATTGGGCCTCTGGGTGGGTTTGAGTTCTTGAATAAGTGAAGCAATTTCACGTAATTATTTTCAAACAGATCTTGTCAGTCATCATGATGTGAACTTCTATAGTTTTCATTTTTATAAAAAATAATAAAGGGAAGTTCTTCCTCAAATCCCGAGCCTTCCTCCTTCTTTCCCTTCTTCTTTCTATCCCTCCCTTCCTTCCTGATTTCTTTCTCTCTGCCTGAGAGCAGACTTTCTTCATGGCAGCAAGGGGGTGAGTGTTATTCTTCACAGCTTCTGGAAGAAGGCTTGGCGGGAATGTAAAATTAAGAGGTCACAGCCTGACACTCAATTATGCCCTTCTTTATTCCTTCCTCACAGCTCCAGAACACCTGCCCCACTGTGGCTGGGAAATAGTTCTCTCATTGAAAGCTTTGCATGTGCTTCTGTTCTCATTGACATCCTGACACAGGACACCTGACCCTCAGAAGAAAGGAAAACTGCTGAAGGAAAGCTCCCACCAAAGGCCAATTAATCAAATGGTAGTAAATAATAATTTGAGAAAGTGGACAGTTTGTGGTTGATTTTATAACTTTTAAAACGACCTAAATGGTGGCAAAAATCCAGTATCGAAAAATCTCAAGTTGCATTTTGTCTGTAGCATTTGTTGCCTACAAAATAAAAAAAAAATGCAAACTTGGGAAAGATGATTTGAACTTTTTCCCATTGCTCTTTCTTTAAACGATTGCTGAACAAATCCCACCCCTGTCTACTTGGGAGCCAACATTTCCATTTGAAAACTTACTTGATAATAATAATACAAATACATAGAAACATCTTGTATTTATCAGAGCAATTTTACAGACATGATCTTATTTTACATCATTGCTGGTAAATATACTCTCCACATATATTTCCATAAGGTAAAAGACCACTCAAAATTCTTTCATCCATTCCATATCTTAGTCTGCTGGCTCAGGGAGTCAGCAATGGAGGCCATAGATTGAACCCAACTTTTTTTTCTTCTGCATGTGTAATGTGTGTGTTGATGTGTGTGAATGTACGTGCATGTGCAAATGTGCTTTTAGGTGTGTGAAGGCCAGAGGAAATGGTGTGTTCTGCTGTTGTTCTTCTGGTGATTTTCTTGGGACTGAGCCTCTTTCAGGATGCAGAGATGCAGTTTTGAAAGGCCCAGCATTCTCTGGTCTCTGTTTCCTTAGGTACTGTTGTTACATGCCAACTGTTTAATGTGTCATGGGGACTCTAACTCTGACAGGCCCTATCAGACCCTCACACTTGTGGTAAGCACTCACACCCAAGTGAGTCATCTCCTCCCACTCCCCCCCCACAGCAGTGTATTTGACATGACACAATGAAGAGGTTCAGGATTTTTAAATGAAGGGAAAAGGATGGAGACTTTGGAGCAGAGACAAGTCTCTGAAATCCAAAGCTCAGTGACCATGCGGGCAGCGTGCTTGGAAGTCCACCGTGTAGAGCTACTTTCTTGCTTCTCAGACAGCATTGAGTAGCTGTGACAGAGACCATATGGCTCTAACACTGAAATATTTACTCTCTGGCCATTTACCAGAAGTTTGCCAAATTTGTCCTAGATCAAAGGCTTATTGTATCACAGGAGAGCTTTCTTTCTAGAATGAGAAGGTCCGTGGACACAGACAAAACTCATAAGGACTCACAAGCCCAATAGAAGAGGCGGAGAAATCTCCACGTGCGGCTGTCCTTCTGACCAGTGGATGGGACAGTGGGACCGAGGTCTGGGCAGGCAGGCAGCTGCAGTAGCCGACGCAGCCTTTACTAAGTGAAGGAGCAAAAGCACAGTGTTCTTTCTTTCCTCCCCATCCAGGAAAAGTTAGCTCATCGACTAAAGAGGTCCTTAGCAAGTGCAATATGCCATTCATTAGTTGGAGGGTAAGATGTGAACATGGAAGAAAGAGACCAAAATGTCCTTTCAACTTGTGTAGCACATGCTTTGAAGGTAAGGAACAGCTGTGGAAAGAAGCCATGCAACTCCCTGGCTGCGGGGGGCTTTGTTTTTGATTCTTTGATGAGATTATCCTGGTCATTCTTTTCCACCGATGGCAGATCTTCTCTGCTGTCATTGAGCTGAGAAGGGGAAACGAAGGGCTGCGGAGATGGCTCAGTGGGTAAGAGTGGTTTGTGTCCAAGCAAGAGTTCAATCCCTAGCAGTTATAGAAAAAGCTCGGTGTCCACTCCTGCCTGTAATCCCAGTGCCTAGGGCGCTGGAGACAAGAAGAGCTCTGGGACCCCCTGGTCAGCCAGTCTAACTGGAAACTTGGTAAGCTCAGGGTTCCGTGAGACTCTGGATTCAGGGCCTCCCGCAAGGAAAGGACTCTATCACTGGAGCTATACCTCCGTCATTCTTTAACTTTTTATTTTGAGACAGGTCATTCTATAGGCCAGGGTGGCCTGCAACTTCCATTCTCCTAATTCCTATATATGCCATTTAGTTGAGGCTGAAATAAGTGATTGGTGTAACTGTCTGCATAACCCCAGGAGGAGGACGAAAGCCGGCTTGCCTATCCCCCACATGGTGCTCTGTCTCTAGGATGCTGACAAGCCAGGGTCTCTAATTGAGCCTCAAGGGCTCCACAAAGTAAAGTACGTCTCAACCACCAGGATACGGTCACTTTCGAGAAGTGCTCATCCAATTGCAGTTCTAAAACTATTCTTTTTTCTTTTCTATTTTTATTTTTTGCTCTTTTCTGTGTGTGTGTGTATGTGTACTTCTGTGTGTGCGTATTCATGTGTGTGAGTACAGGGGTCACAGGACAACCTCATTTGCATCAGAGTCTCTTGTCTTGGTCACTAGGCTAACTGGCCTGAGCTTCCAGGTGGCTCTCCTGTCACTTTCTCCTTTCTTGCCTCAGGTACTGAGATTAGAAAAGGTAACGCTCTAGCACCCAGTTCTATGTAGGCTCTGGGGATCTAAACTCAGGTATTCACGATTGCAATCATATCAGCCAATTGCTCTGAGCATACTGAATTTTTTTTTGAAAACTTCAATATCCACTTGGAATGAAAGTTGACTTTGAACCAGGATCTTGACCCTTGAGGACTTCTTCGAGTCTTCCTACGTGCAGCAATTGTTGCTACTCCCATCCATGCTTTGGGCAGGTTCTGCTGGACCTCTCAGAGCTCTTCCTCTCTCCTCTGAAGACTAGGAATAATAACATCTGCCTTTGGAGAATACGTGCAATTTCTTTTCTGTTCAGTCAGAGTTCAACCAAATTCAGTCAAATGGAGTGAATTCCAGCAAGCAGGAAGAAGCTCAAATAACTGCTGCAGAAGAAGGGGTGTGGTGAGGAGGCAGGCAAACGCATAGTTGCTCAGAGCTCCTGCTAAGGATGGGTCTGGAATGTCCCCCAGAAGGACATTGTTGGTTGCCGGCTTGGTCTCCTAAGAGGTGAGGAAATAGAGACCCGGTCTGGGGGATGTTGTAGATCACTGGGGAAATGCCCTCAGTAGATCTCGAGACTTGGTTCTCTTCCTCTCTCTCCTGCCCCAGCCATGAGGTGAACTCTCCTCTGCTCATGCCCCTGCCACGATGAGCCAACTGATCATGGGCTGGAACCGTTTTCAGCACGAGCACAAACCCTTTCCTCTTATGAAGTTTATCTCAGGGATCCGTTGTAGAAACAGCGTAGCCTAGCAGAGAATGCAATTTTCATTGGTTAGATTGTTTTTCATAAAGGAAATGATGCATTTAGAGTTGGAAAACTCAGGCTCAAGTATTTCAGGGGGAAAATTACACTTTAACATGACATTTCCTGGACAGGAAGCCGCAAGCATGAGCAGTCCCTAATGGGGGAAATGTGCTCATTACACCAGCGAGGTGGGATGAAGAGGGGGCTGTAAGTCATTCTCCTCGGAACATAACACACCATGAGAGTGATCGCTTTTCCCTGCAGTGAGGTCAGGGCTTGCAGACGGTTTTTGCAAAGGGAGAGAAGCTAGACATTTTAGACTCTGTAAGCCACAGAGCCTCTCGACTGTAGCTATTCGACTTTGGTACCACAGAAGCAAGAAGAGCTGTATGTAAACTGAGGGGCATGACTATTTACTTTTCAGAAGTTTATGATGATGATGATGATGACTTATTTGCAAGGAGAGAGGGAGAGAGAGAATGGGTATACCAGGGCCTCTTTCTGCTGCAAACAAACTCCAGATGCATGAACCACTTTGTGCATCTGCCTTTATGTGGGTACTAGAGAATTGGACCCAGGTGGCCAGGCTTTGCAAGCAAGTGCCTTAACCCTTGAGCAATCTTTCCAGCCCCTAAAAGAGGTTTTATTGATTTATTTGTTTAAACCCTTAACATGTTTCTGAGCTAGTACTATGAGAGCACAAGTTTGGGGAGAGTTTTGCAGTTCAGAGTCTGTTATGGCGTGAAGGACTCCTGCGTTTGAATATATGGTTCCCACCTGCTGTTACTGTTTAGGGAGGTCGTGGACCTCTGCAGTGGTACACATGGTTAGTGAAGATGTTTCCCATGAAGACAGGTCTTTGAGAAATATTTCCTGGCCCACTTCTGGTCCAAAAACTCTGCTTCGTGTCCACCATCCCATTGTGGTCAGCCCCTGCAGGATTCCATTACTAAGGACCAAGCAGTTTCAGCCACCACGCTTGCCTTACGGTGATGGACTGTACTCTCTGAGCCATGAGCTGAATAAGCCTCTACTCCCTTAGGTTGCATCGATCAGGTACTTTGTCACAGTGAAGAGGAAAGTAATGAATACAGTCATTTTTTTCCAGGAAAGAATGTTAGAGCAAAGGATAGTAGGACTTTGTTCTCTTCCTCTCTCTCCTGTCCCAGCCACGTGGTGGACGAGGTGGTAAACTGGAAATACGCAGAAGTTGGGATAGTGGCTATGGAATTCCAAGCCCTTAACCAAAAGGTGTTAGAACCTCAGGGCCCAGGCAAGAAGCCTGTTTAATCTCTCACAATGGATGGGCTTTACAGTGAGGGGCAAAGCACAGTGGTCCCCCTTATCTATGGGGCTAGGTTACAAGGACCCCAGTGGATGCTGGAACCTCAGTAGCAAGGCCTACAGATATCATGTTTTACACATACATACTGTAGGTAAAGGATACTGTGAAGTAGGAACAATAAGGGATTGACAATAACTAATAAACTAGAACAAATAAAACAATATACTATAATAAATATTATATGAATATAGTCTCTCTTCTCTTTTGCTCTTCTTCCTTACCATTGTAAGTAAAACTGCAGAAAGCAAAACTGCAGATAAATTAGAGGCTAAAGCACAGTTTTATTAACAGGAGGTATTTATTGAGTTAGCCAGGGCATGCCAGCAAGCCGTTCACCGTACCCAAAGACCCTTTAAGAGTTTAGACTACAAAGATGAAGGATATGGCTTCAAAGGGGTGTGGTGGCACACACCTCCAACCACATCATTTCTGAGGCTGAGGCCAGCCTGAGCTACATGGAAAGATACTGTTTCAAAACCAACAGTGATAAAAACAAATAACCAGCACTAATACCTCCTGGCCTCTAGGGCCTGTCATGTAAATCATGTAAATCACTGTCCTACAGCTGGCTCCTGCAAGGGAGCCCAAAATAGTTCTACCTCAGTTTCCTTGGCTGTCAAGTATAAATGGCTGTGAGGTCATAGCTCAGAATTAAAGGAATTAGGGTGAAGGTGCTCAAAACAGTGCCTGACTCGGTGAGGAAACTGAAGTGTTGTTGTTAGCATTAATTTCCTATTGGTACTTTTCATGAGAGTGTTATTTCAGGGCTTAATGAAGAACTCTGAGATCATTAGGAAACCTCTCTCTTCATATTCTTAACTGTTTTCCTTCTGTTTATCTGTTCCACTCTGTGCAGGGTGATTTTGTTGTGCTCTGCACAAGGCCCTTCAGGGCTGCCTTGGATGGAAGCGCAGCCCAGCACACATCCTCCGAGGCCAGCAGCCCAGGACTCCAGGACTCTTGAAAGAAAAGTTGCCTTCTAATCACTAAGGCTGCCCTTTGCACATCTCCAGGCAGCCCCAGATCCCCACGAAGGGAGCGAGGAAATAGACAGAGGGTATCACAGCCTGATGTCATGTTCCAAGGACCAAATCAAGTCAGCAGACACTTGGCTAGACCTTGAGTCAACAGGGAAGAGGGAATTTCCATTCCACCTGCTCGGGCTTCCAGTGTCTTAGGACCCAGAAGGACTCAGCACACAGGTGGAAGGACTGGGTGGGTAGCAACTGAGAATAAGTGCAGAAAACAGCTAACATGGAAGAAAGTGTGCTTGCTTTGAGCAAATAGTTATTGAATGACTTCCAAGTGCCATGTTAAGAAATGTGCATTTTCATATGCGGACCTTAATCAGGATAAATGTTTTCTTTATGCAGACTTATAGAAAGAAGTGAGATGTTAGGAATGAGGGGTAAGGGAAGGGGGGAGGGGAATGACTTAAGCAGGAGGCCAATCCTAAGTAGGTTCAAAAACATAAAATCCTCACAAGCATACTGCAACCTAAAGAGTAAATAGTGGGCGTCAACTGGCA